>CATKHJ010072181.1:0-25146 GCA_949750685.1 Vernicia montana | reverse complement strand
ATCATTTGAGCCGTCTTAATTAATTTTTTGGCCTTCACAAGCCCTTTAAGGCTTCTGTTTTATCTATTTCAGACTTTTCTTATGTCTGAATCCAGATTTGGTATCAATTTTACCAGAATCTGACATTGTCTCCCGTTATTTACGTGTTCCGTCACGTATTCAATATGTGCTCTGCCATTAAGTTGGCTCCTCTTGTTATCACGTGTTCCACCACGTATCCAAATCCGATATCTATTACCAGATTCCGACTCTGGTTATCTTCGAATTTATTTTTCAGTTCTACAATTATTATCAGTTTATGTATTTAATTTTTGTTTTCAGTATGTTACACTAGTTTTTTAATATGTATTATGTATTTTGTTTCAACCCGCTTTCCACATCTATTGAACAACTTCAAGTTGGCATCTACGATACCACATTGAGTTTGAGGGAGGGTGTTAGTGTGAAAAGGATATAGATAATTCAACAATGGTGGCCAACTACCCTTGCCTTTGTCAACCACTCCATGTGCATTGCCAACCATGCTCTCCTCCATCTGCACACCTAGTCTTCCTCCAATCAAGCCATAAATGGCTCTTTATAATTCTATAAATACCATTGTATTTATCTTTGTAATTACACAATTCATTAATACAAATCATATATTCATTATGTAATCTAATTGTGTGGAATTAAAAATTAGACAAAAAAAAAAAGGAAAAAAAAACATAAATTAATTTTATTTTGTTTGAACAGAAGAAAAAGATATAGAATTTAATTTTAAAAGAATAAATATATCTAGACCCATATCAATAACATTAAAAGAAAAAAAAAAGTTACTATCCTCTTTTTCTCCAAAATTAGATTGTGATGAATTTCACCTAATAAATACATAATTTAGGAAAATTGTTGTCCTTTGTTGTTATCAACTTCTTACTATATATATATATATATATATATATATATATATAATATGATGATATTTTATTTTAATAAGGTTTAATGACAAAAATATTTCTAAACCGCCACACTTTTTTCAAATTGATCATGAACTTTAAAAGGTACTGTCAATTAAATGCAAGAACTTCTCCACTTATATCAATTTTAGCTTCCAACCGGAAGCATCTTGAATTAGAGCTCATTAACCTCCTATTAACGGTAACTTGAAAAAAAAAAAAAAAAAAGCTTAAAAATTCACACAAACTCATCTCTTTGGCATTTTATCAAACACGTCATGTTCTTACTTCTCACCCTCTCTTCAAAATTCAATTGTACCTGTCAGTTCATAAAGAATTTTAGCATCTTTTGAGTTTCTTTGAAAGTGGATCCAAGGCTCGTGGTTCTCATGAACCGGCCTAAAACTGAAGACTTCATTAGAGATGTTGAAGATGTGGACCAAGGATATGATGCTGAGATGTAAATGACAATCATTCAGCCTTAAAAACTACCATTTTATGTGATTCCCTTGGTTTTCCAATGCGCTTTGTACATATTTGTTGATGTTTCCAAAAACAAGTATCTATAATGTTTGTCTGTTAATGGATTTCAAGGTTATCAAATGCTTGAACATGAGAGAAATTTTTTTTATGAACATTACTGTGTAGCAGTAGCAGATATGATGATTAATTATGTGCTCAAATTCCATCTTACCATAATATTTATATTTAGTCTAGAGCCTAATCCAATGTAAGAATATCAATTTATAGTAAGACACACTTTGCCAACTTTTAGTCTTGGTTCTAATGGCAATGATTGAGTTACTTAATGAGAACGAAAGAAGATGAAACATGCTCTTACATAGAATCTTGTAGTTTGTTTTTTTTATCTAAGTTTTGGTGGCCATGGGTTGTTGGTGTTGAAGGAGAGGGTGGGATTGCAAAAAATGAACATGGAGATCTTATGATAGCAAAGTAAAAATAACAAAATTAAGCACATTATTTGTTCGATAAAATGCCAGAAAGAGATGAGTTTTAGTTTGTATTTTTTTCAATCACGTGGTCTTATTTTTCTTATAAGTTATTGGTAATAGCAGGTGAATCTACTTAGATTAATTGAGCCTTTTCCAGTTATGAGTTAGAATTGTTATAATTTTTTAAGTTTTTGTATTTAATTGATATGTTTTAAAGTTCATGATAAATTTGAAAAAAGGTTAAAAGTTATTTTATTTTATTTTTATTAAGCCTTTTAATAATCTTTATTTTTAGTTTTTTCATACGAGAACATATGCATTTTAGTATTTTAATATATTTGTTTTTTTTTTTTTAGAAAGTGCATTTTACTATATTGATAATTTTTTTTATTATCGATTTTCAATATTTATGAGACCACAAACTTTTTTTTTTCTTAGGATATTAGGAGAACACTAACTCGTTAATTAGGCCAATAACCTTTTTTTTATTTCCTTTTATTTTATTTATTTATTTATTTATTTTTAGAATAACTGTCAACACTGTTATGCGACTCCAAGTGTGAAATGCTAAATTAGCATAATGATTCTTTTCATTTTCTATTTTTTAATTATTTTTCTTTGGACAGAGAGGTATAAACTAAAGTATACTATGCATATGTTAGATGCAGATGTCGGATAAGGAGGATGAAATATCTTTCTATGATATTTCATGTATTTATATTTATTTATTTATTATATATAGTTGTGACCTGCTCGTCACTTTGTAGGATTTATTATTATTAAGAAAAAGAAAAAGAAAAAGAAAAAGAAATACATTTTCTAGTTGACCTATAAAACAACTTGACTTTAAGCTTCTTTTCTTGTCCGTATAATAACACTTTATAAAGCTCCATGGGCTGGAGCCCATCTGATAATCACCCAGCTAAAAATTTCAAAGGTCGTGGGGGGTCCCACCATTCAATTTTTTATCAAACCACACGTGTGATTCCACCAGTACAAGTAGAGCATGTGTGAAGAGCTGACCAGACATTTTATCCATGTGGTGGTCCCCATTTTCTAGCTCTAGTGCCGTATCATCAACGAAAGTATACTACTCAAAATAAGACCACTTCCACTGAATTTAAGCCACGTTTCCAATTCCTATTCGTTTAAATCTTATAATGGAACTGTAAAGAGTTTCAACGTTTGACTTTGATGTTATATAAGCTCTGCTTAGCCAATAGAATTCTTACTTATGAAAGGTTCCTATGTGCTTAACCGTAGCTGATATCAGTTAAGATAACTATTTATTCCGCCGTCTTATCCGTACGGTATATACGGAACATTTTAACCTAGTTAGACCGTAGCCGGTAACCTTTGAAAGAAAATAAAATACTCGCCCACGCGTTTTGCCTTTTTCAACTACTTTCGGTGAGTTGGTATAACCAGTCATTACCGTGTATATATAAATTGTGAGTCAATAAATTATTAACGCAAAAATTTAGTTATATATATTTTTATTTAATTTAAACATCATTATCATTATATATGATTTATAAAATCTAAGTAAATAGTATTTTTAGCAACATAAGCATTAACAATTCAGTTATGTTATTTATTTTTATTTTTTTTAAGATCATTATCATTATATATGATTTATAAAATCTAATTAAATAGTATTTTTAGCAACATAATGTAATTTTATACACAAATCTTGAGTCAATTTTTTTTTTAAAATAAAATTTCTCATATTTGTATTTCATTTTTAAAATTTATGCACAAAAATATAGATTGAATCTCATTGATACAAATAAAAAAATTAGGAATGTATTTGAGATTTACTGAAAAAAAAAAAAAAAAAAAAAAAAAAAAAACTCCTACACTCTCCATTAAGAGTGTAAGTGAGCTAAGCCAATTCACGAGCTACTCGTAATCGACTCGAAAATTACTTGAAATCGACTCGATATAAGTTGAGTCGAGCTCGAGCTACTCGAGTAACTAAACAAATTGAGTTCGAACTCTATATTACTAGGTTCGATAGGCTCGCAAGTCTAATCGTATTTTTATATATTTATCATGCTATTATTTATATATTATTAATATAGTCTAAACGAGTTGAATCAAGTTTAAACAAATTGACTCAAGTTCGTGCTTAGTACTGAGTCGATTTGATTCAATTCAATTAACCTATTACTCGTTTAAATTCAAATTGGACTCTATTAAACTCAAACTTGTTAATTTTACTCAAGCTCAAATTTAAATTTGAGTTACGAGTTCGAGTACTCCAAAACTCGATTCGGCTTATTTACCATTCTCCCCTTTACATCAAAGAAACCCGTAAAATATACATGGGCTCCTGTGGCGAACACGCAATTACAAAGCGCGTCTTTGAACCAACCAAAAAACACTTTGAAAAACGAAAAGAACCAGTTCAATGACGGTTACCAGACGGCGTTTTTCTCATGTACCATGCTAAAACGACAAGGAGAGAAAAAGCAAAACTCCACGGTATTTCTCTCTTCTTTCCCCCTCCATTTCACATCTCCTCTCTGCCACTTCTTCAATCTCTCCCTTTCTCTCTCTTTTTCTAAAACCCTAATAAGCTCCTGGTAATCTATTTTCAAAATGGGCATATATGGACCTCTGCTTATATTTGTAGCTGTATTAGCTTTAAGTCCATGTTTCGGTTCAGCTGGAGATATAGTACATCACGACGATATTGCTCCCAAGAGGCCTGGTTGCAATAATAACTTCGTTCTTGTACATCCTAACTTCACTTTTTTCTTTTTATTATCTTGTTTTGAGTTTCTGTTCAAAAATAATTTTATTTTTCTAGTGGCCACTGTTCATTTCTGTTTGGTTGCCGAGAAAATTTCATAAGAGAAATGAAATTTTGGTTTAGATGCTGGCTTTGGCTGTTTTCCGTGATTAGTAGGTTTATTTGTTTGATTAGATTGGATGCTTTGTCGTTTATTTGGTTCACTTAAGTGTTTAGTTCGATTTTATTGATGTATTTTATTATTATTATTATTTGCTACTTTTGTTTGCTTGCTGAGAAAATAGAGAAAATTGAAATAGCAAGGGAAAGGTGAGGAGTTTTTTTTTTAATTTTTTGTTGTTGTTGTTGTGCTGCTTTAGGATTGGTAAATGAAGAGCTCTATTGAATTTCACCTGAGCAGTGATATAGTAAGCTATGCACTGTGCGCGCGCGCGCGTTGACAAATTTGGGGAATGTCAATGTAGCAAAAAAAATTTCAAGATTCTGGTTATGTTGTTTTACGAAATATTTTTTGTTCTGACAGAAAAAAAGAAGTTTGGGAAATAAACAATGTCAACTAGGATGAAGTTTGGGAAATAAAAAATCTCAACTAGGATTTATATTAGGTTCAGTCAGATGGAGCTTTTCATTTTTTTTTTCTTGGAACTGAATAGTGATAAATTACAATTAAAACTTTGATATTATATTAGGCTTTTGTAGATTCCTTCACAAAATGAAATGTATAACTCCGATCTCCTTCATTCTGTTAAATTCTAGGCCTAGGTTGTTTCACTCACATGCTGCTTTGTCCTGTCAATTATATCCCCAAATCTATGGCTTTTTGTCTATCATGTTTGATTTGATCCTGTTTTATTTAATAGGTAAAAGTCCCTACTTGGATTGATGGTGTAGAAGACATTGAGTATGTTGGTGTTGGTGCTCGCTTTGGTCGGTCATTGGAATCAAAGGAAAAACATGCCAATAAAACTAGACTCGTTTTGGCAGATCCTCCTGATCTTTGCAGTCCACCTAAAAATAAGGTTTCAAATCGTGTTCTGTTTGCGCTATAGTCATCCATTTCAACTCTCATAACGTCTTCTTGCCGAGGTTTTGATTACTTGCTTAAAACCTAGTCATATGTTTGATGTCCTTGTAATTAAGTCCTCCTTGCCTCTTGGTAGCTTCAAAGGGATGTCATTCTGGTGCACCGAGGCAATTGCAGCTTCACAACCAAGTCAAATATTGCCGATGGGGCTAATGCTTCAGCTATTCTTATAATAAACAACCGAACGGGTATGTTTGTAATTTTTGTCTTTTATTTAGTTATCTATTCTTCTTCTTCTTCTTTTTTTTTTTGTCTATGACATATTCACAATGTCCTAGTGTGTCAAATAAAGCTTAATTTGCATAGTTGCATACATAGCCATTTGCTAGTGATGCATAGGGTTTCTTGGGTTGTTAGTTTGAAAAATCAGCCATCAATACTCTTGTTCTTATTATTTGTTCCATCAAGATTCCTTGGATTATACTGAAGTTGTAATTTAAAATATGGAACAGTTTCTCCTCTTTAAGGATTTTCCATTTGTATTTGCATTGCCTCAAACTTCTCTAATCTCTCATTTTATCCCTGCAGTATGTAGCACTCCACTGTGAAAAGTTAGGCTGTAATCACATAAACTCTCAGTTAGTTTTTATAATGTTTCATGAGCAATAAATATTGATAAAAAAATGTGCTACCCAAGTACGTGGGTGACCACATCATTGTTGTGATCATTTTATTTGAACTACATTAAATTTTATCACATTTAAATTTTTCATTTTCTTGATTTGGAAGTTTGAACCTTTGATGCAGAACTTTTTAAGATGGTATGTGAAGCGAATGAAACTGATGTAAATATAGGCATTCCTGCTATCATGCTTCCACAGGATGCTGGTGCAAGCTTGGAAAATTATATGAAGAATAGCTCCACAGGTATGTTTTTCTCAATCTCCATATATAACCTTTAATCAGCAACACAGTTATATATTATTGCTTTTCATTGCTTTGGTTGCAATGAGTGCAAGATATTTTCATTTGTTTTTTAATGCTTAAACTGAAGTATTGTGCATTTTTTAAATGGGATACTCATTTCTTTGCACTTCCATGTGTTTGATCCCCCCCTTCATCAGTTTTTGTGCAGCTATATTCTCCACAGCGTCCACTTGTTGATGTTGCAGAAGTGTTTTTGTGGCTCATGGCTGTTGGTACCATCTTAGGTGCTTCTTATTGGTCTGCATGGAGTGCCAGAGAAGTGGCTATAGAGCAGGACAAGCTTATGAAGGTCAAATTAGGCATTTTGATTTGACAGCTAAATTTTATAAATCTTTTTGGAGCATGATCCTTGGACAATAAGTCCTTGATTCCTTTAAGTTATTTGTTGATAGATAATATTGTGCTTACAGGATGGTTCAGATGACTTTACGCACACAGAGGGTGTTCCATCTAGTGGTGTTGTTAATATCAACACAACATCTGCCGTTCTCTTTGTTGTGATTGCCTCATGTTTCTTGATCATGCTTTACAAACTCATGTCATTGTGGTTTATGGATGTTTTGGTGGTTCTGTTCTGCATTGGTGGGATAGAGGTGTGTTTGTCCTTATTCCAACTAAATTATTTGCATCATTTTAATATATATGCATATGAAAATGTACGAGGAATTCTTGATTTAAGTTACTTGGTATTATATGTTATAATCCTCAATTTTACATGACAAATTTTTTTTTATGTATTTTCCTGACTATTCCAATTGATCATTTCTAGTTCTATGTTTCTGCCCCTACAAACTTGCACTTTTCCATCCATAGATTGAATGCAGTTCTCTAACCAAAATTTGTCATTACCTTCAGTTAGGTATTCTTGCATTGTTTTCTTGATGGTTTCACTTTGCCATTTATGCTTGTCTCAGAATGCTGGGTCCTAGTTAGTTTTGTGTGCCCTTTTTTCCATTTATACACTTGTGATGCACTGCATTCAACATTTGTAACTTTTTACAAATATCTGTTCTTTTGAAATTCCGTATATTCAGACATGTTTGTGAGTCTTCTGGTTGGTACTTTTTTGGGAAAACGATTTGATACAAGTAGAGCATCCAGTTTGTAAGAATTCAATTTCTAGGAAGAATGTCGTTGAAACTGCCACCTTGTCTTGATTAAAAAAGTACATATTACTCAATGAAGAACAGTAGCTTGAATTATTTTTTTTAAAGCAAGAAACAGAACATCAAGAATTTTATTCCATCCAGCAGCCTTAGACGTCTCAATGACTGTGAATAATGATTTTCTGGGTATTTAATTTTCTTTTTCATCATTAGATAATTGATTTATTAGTGAAGCCTCTAAGGCCTAGAGGCCTCAGTGTCTTGCGTCTTCAAATATTGCTTGAATTTGCTAAATTCTTCATGTTTACAGGGCTTGCAAACTTGCTTGGTGGCATTGTTATCATGGTATGTTGTTTCTTCACCTTTTCTGCATTGTGACCATCCAACCAACTTGCATTATTGCACTGTGAACTTAAGCATCTATTTGATGAGAGCAAGGCATTTTTTGTCCCTTTTTTTTTTTTTTTTTTTTTTTTTTTTCCATTTATTGCTATCACTGGATTATTTTGGCACTCTATGGGAAATGCATGCTTCTTTTTTGCCGAGCATGCTTTATTTTCTGTCTTGTCATTCTTTCCCTCTCCAAATAATTATTTGTTTTTATGTGGTTGGAAAGCCATTTTATTCTGATATAGGCTCTTTCTTTTTTCTCTCTTTTTCTCTCTCTCAATTCTTCTCCCTTTTATTGCAATAATATTCTTTTTTGATATAAAATTTTATCTATATATAAAAAAAAAAGGAAAACATGTAATCTTCAAGTGTTGGACTATTTTCTTAACAGCTCATTTAATGGACTATGAATGGTTGCAATGATTGTTACCTTGTCACCATAATTATTGTTGATGAAAATGATGGAAATTTTGAACTGAAGATAGGTGTAACCATATCATATACTCTCAGTGGACATACTTTTCTTGATTAGTTTTGCTTTTTTTTTTTTTTTTTTTTTTTTTTTTTAATTTGTTTTCAAAGTCAGAGTTAAAAAAGGACAATGCTTTGACCAATTTCTACTGTTAATAGGCATGTATTAGAATGGATGCAATTTGTGGACAACAAAAAACAAAAGAAATGAAAAACACAGCAAGTGCCCTGTATCTAGATGATTGGTGAAACTATTTATTTGTCTAAAACAGTGGCATGATAACCTTTTTCTTTTCTCATTAATTGTAGATTGAGAACCATAGGATCCTCATTTTTTTTATGTTAAAGGAATATTTTATGTTATATGTTAATCTTTTCTTAATTTATTTTCAGAGCTTATGTGAAATATGAAACTGACAACTAAACGTATATAGTTTCAGATGGTTTCAGCATGCTGGAGAATCATTTATTAAAGTTCCTTTCTTTGGAGCTGTCTCATATTTGACATTGGCTGTCTCTCCCTTCTGCATAGCATTTGCTGTTGTTTGGGCAGTTTACCGTCGTGTCTCTTTTGCTTGGATAGGTCAAGATATCCTTGTAAGATACTGCCATTTTTTTTCAATCTGACTCCAATTCATGCAACCATACTAAAAGGCACAAATGATTTCAAACAAATTGGAATACCTTGGCCCTCAACAACTCATAGGAAATTTTATCATAAGGATGAATTAAGGTTACTTGCATAATTGAAGGCACATCAAGGCTCCATTGAATCAAATTGTTGTTACACTTTGCACTTTTTTTGTTCCATCCTACAATGTAGTTTGTAATGAACAATTTTCAGCTGTGTCCTTTTTCTTCCATCCTAAAATTTTGCATGCAATGGAAAATTTTCAGAAGTTTATCTTTTTCAGAATTTATCGCTAATCAGACGGATCTTCTATTCTTTTCTTGGAACTCTTAGTTTTACATTCTTCAAAATAGCATTTATTCACATATATGCATAGATATTTAATTTTTTGAAGGAGGGCATCTGATTTGTTTTTCCTCTCCATCAATCAGGGCATTGCACTAATCATCACAGTTCTTCAGATAGTTCATGTACCAAATCTCAAGGTGACTATGCAAATTCATTCTGATTGTTAGTTGGAAAGTATGTTTTGCCATGGCATGGTTCTTGTATTGTTTTCTCCTTTGTTTGCATTCTTTGAGATGACTTATTTGTGAAATTTATCCTTTTAAATCTTCATTGATGATATCCAACTCCAGCTTGAAGCTATCAATTTTAAATAGGTTCTAGTTTTTTATTGAAAAAATGTTTAGCACCACGAAATATTAATTTGGCTCAGCTCTTACAATTATATTGCATTGGTTTTGTGGCTTTTAAGTCCCTCGTTTTTAGGATAAGCAGCTTTTAATTGAGAAAGGTCATGGCATGATCTAAAAGGACTGAATGCACTAGAAATCTTTTCAACGCTGATAACTGACAGGTGTTTTTTTTTTTAATCTTCTGTTTTGGTCTAAAATACTGGAATCAGGTTGGAACAGTTCTTCTCAGTTGTGCATTCTTGTATGACATCTTCTGGGTATTTATCTCCAAGTTGTGGTTCAAGGAGAGTGTGATGATAGTGGTAAGTAGTGGGAAGGCTTCTGGTGTTTTATGTCATTTATTATGAGAAAATTTTAAACTCTTTTTACCTCTTCTCTACAGGTAGCTCGTGGTGATAAAAGTGGTGAAGATGGTATACCAATGCTATTGAAAATCCCACGGATGTTTGATCCTTGGGGTGGCTATAGCATTATTGGGTTTGGTGATATCATCTTACCAGGATTACTTGTAGCTTTTGCATTAAGGTTTGAATTATAAGCCATACAAATACTTGGCTCCATTAACCATTTGACTTGCATGCCTCACTGTCATAAATCTCAATTTATTTTGCCTTGATATGTTTCATTCAAGCTGGGAAACTGAAGTTTATGATGTTTGGAACATTTATATATCAAATTCTACTCGTTGTTTTTCAGGTATGATTGGCTGACAAAGAAGAATCTTCGAGCAGGATATTTTCTGTGGGCAATGATTGCTTATGGCTTAGGTAAGAGAAATGACAAAATGTATAAACTTGGACACAGCGTTGTAGCTAAGTGACAGAACCATAGGTAGATTCTTGTGTTCTTGCACACATGCTTGGAAAGATGATGGATAATTAATTATCTATAAACAGCCAATGAGTGAAGCCATCAATCTGATGCATATATGAAGTCAAATAATTACTATATAGGACCTTAACTGGGATACTATAAAGTTGTAATGATTACCATAGTCACATGGTCATTGCTTGTATTATACACACATTACAGGATCAGATAATTGGGAGATACTTGTAAGAGTTGGTAAATGCTACCTTTCACATTGGTGCATTTAGGTAGCTGTAACTTTTCAGTTTTATGGGTGTCAGTCTGAGCAAATGCCTTATATTATCAAACAGGACAACTTTGACCTCCCTTAATAGAAATACAGAAGAAGTTATGTAGAGTTGATGTTGAGCGTAGCATTAAGCAGATAGATATTTTGTTTATCTATCATTAATGATTATTCATCTGCAGGTCTCCTAATCACTTACGTGGCTTTGAACATGATGGATGGACATGGCCAGCCAGCATTGCTCTACATTGTTCCATTCACGCTTGGTAAGTGATAATAGCTTCAGAAAATGCATTCACGTTGCTAATATATGCACGCTTGATATCAACATTGGAAACTGATCACTTGAGCTATTAGTTTAATTATTTTGGTAATGGATGCAGGCACTTTTTTGACATTGGGAACGAAGAGAGGTGATCTCAAAGCCCTATGGACAAGGGGAGCACCTGAGCGGCCTTGTCCACACATTCAATTTCAACCCTCTCAATCTCATTAACACAAAAGGTCCATGCACACACCCTCTTACTCTATTAGTTGTATTAATTTTAGGCTGTTCATTTACACAAAAGGAGTTCAGAGACTTCACCTGTATAAGCGGTAGGGAGAGCTGACATTTGCACGTTAGTATATAAAAAAAAAAAAAATTACGGACTTGGAATTAAAGTGAATTTAAAACTAGCTTGACTAATTGTAAACGAACATTATGGTTAAGACAGTGTTGTTAAAATAGGATCGAACCGGTTAAATTGTGAACGGATCATGGTTTGATCCGATTGTTCAAAAAATTAAATTATTCAAAACTACGTCGTTTTGATGTAAAAATAAAAATAAAAATCCATCGAACCGTTTTAACAACACCGGGTTAAGGTATTTTACTCCTTTATTACCCTATTTCAGTATTCCAACTTAATGGCTCGACGCCACAGGGGAATGAATGACCAAACAGCCAAATGCCGTGCCAAGATTATATATACTGTATACATATATTTAAGAGAATGATTGACACATCGTGCAATTCATTGAATTCAATTGATTTAATGCTGTAGCGAAAGCGAGTCTTTTTAAGGCAATTGTCGCTGCTTATATACTCGAACTTAGGTGATCTATTTATGGCCAGGATGAAGTTTAGGTGAAATTAAGTGGAGGTTAATTAAATGCTAATAATTTAATTAATGATAAATTAATAAGTAAATTGTTTTTTTATATACTATAATTAAATTAATTAAACACGTGTGATTGTAAATTTATAGTTTTTTAAGAAATCATCCAAAAAATTTATGGTTATTTTGAATTTTGTATTTAAATTCAATTATAAATTGATAAATCTAAAGTCTAAAAATTAATTTGCTTTTACAATATTTTTTTAAACTAAAATTTTATATAATATTAGTTAAATATATTTAGTAATATATGATTACCTACATACACATATTAATATAGAGTAAGTTTTGTCTTGATACATACATCAATTAAATGAGAGAAGAACATATTGAGCAAAAAAGAATCAGATGTTTTCACTGGGTAAAAAAAAAAATAGTCATTTTAATTAAAATATATCATTACTCATTGGTTTGATATATTAAATAAATTCATACACTTGATATATGTAAGAATTTTCCTATTAATCTATTTATGTAAAAGCAATCATATAAGAAAAAGACAAAAAAAATAGTAAAATTAAATACTTAAAAATAATAATAAATTTTATAAATTATTTATTGTCATTTTGACATTTTCTTATTATATAATATTCAAGAAAAATAAATCCAATTCTAATTGTCATTTTGACATTTCTTATTATACAATATTCAAAGAAAATATATTTAATTCTATCATTTAAAATTTATTTATAAACAATATACTAACTTAATAATTAATGTCTAATTATGAATATTTTCTTATATAATTTGTTTATCATAACACTAAAATTTTTTATTGTTACATTTAATATTTGTTATAATAATTAAAAAATAAAATAAAATAAAATTATATTTTAATGTAATTTAACGACCAGCAGCGTGCGGAAACCACTGAGTAGTTACTATTATAAGACTGCAAAGTTTATGGCCATGGTATCTCTTGAAGATTTATCGATTTCTCATCGAATCAACATACATTTGGCATTGCGTCATCAAAGAAAATTCTCCACACAAACTGCATGCACAAGGACAGAACAATAATATATATATATATAAAAAGAACTGATTCAATTCATAAAATACATTTTTCCCTTTTCCTTGGAAGGTGTCAATGCAACTTGGCACAAACTTATGACAATTGAATGGAATTGGTTAATGCAAATTGTCGTTTGGTTATAAAGCACGAAAGGTTTTCCCCCACAATCAAAATTACCTCCTGAAATAACCAACTCTTTTTCTTCTTTTTTCTTTTCCTCCATCAGAAAAAAAGATTAATAAATAATGTGAAAAAACTTACACGTGGATCCACATCAGTGAAAATATCAACTCTTCTTAGCATCTGGTCAAAATTGTTCCAGCCATTGGCCGTCTTAGGAAATGTCCATACTGCAAAATTCATTTCCGCTCCGAATCTTGCACTCATTTCATAAGTTTTCATAAGTTACTGAAGAACATGAAAGCGATGGCTCAATGGGTTGAGGTTCTAAAGCATAGTGCAGCTGGCTCTATTTGGTGAATCAAATACACAAATTTCATCAGATTCTTGAAATATGTTTTTCTGCACAACTGCATCTCTAAAGAAGAGTTTGGGAAGGAACACTGAAAAGCTAATTTCACAAGAGAAAAGGGGAATGTGCCTTGGTAAAATTCATAGAAAATTTACCTTTTCTTTCATCTTTTACTCTTTCATACAACATTCACTATTCTGTTAATCTTTTAGAGCTTATTGGCTACACTTGAAAATAAAGTTCCAGGCAGATCTGATTTTATGTAATACCATGGACAATGCAAAGTTGATTGAATTTTGACTTCAAATTAATATAGAACACTAATACAACAAATTCTTTCACTGGATAAACAGTGCTGCCAATAATTCCCAATCATGCAAAAATATTGAATTGCAAGATTCCTATAGAATATGGCATACACTACATGGATCAAATCATGCTCAATGTGAATGGTGGCAAATAACTAATAAAACACAAGTCAATAACTGATAATATTGATAAAAAAAAATTTCCAACCATCAATCCCACAACTCAATTACTCTGTTCAAAAGAAAAACAAAACACAAATTACTAAATAATGTGTAGGAAGAAATCTTCTTATACTATCAAACATAGGCAACTACTAATACATTAAAGAAAAGGGTGAGGGGGGGAAATCTAGGATACTTCAGGGACAAAAAATATCATAAGTCAGAGCAACTTCAAAACCACAAGGGAAAAGAACACATACTTCCATATCCTCTCAAGGCACCATTGTCATCAATTGCAAAATAAACTGGCCTTCTCTCTTCACCCAAAGTTAGAATCTCCTGCATCCTTTCAGGCCAATCTGAATTCAGTCTCCGAGCAAAATCTTCCACCTCCCTGAATCAAAAGATCCAAAAGATCAAATGAGAGGTTTTGAGAACTTTTACAGGTTGATTGGCCAGAACATATAACTGAAGCATCTTGCTTGCTTCTATGCATAAAGATTCAATGATGCAAAATCTAGAAAGCTGGTGACAGTGTGGGACAAGGAAATGTTGGCAAATAATAAGTCACCCCAAAACAAAAGATGTTATAAGTACTAAGGTCACAAGGCATCTTTCCAACTCTCTTAGTTACCCAATATGACCTTTCCATTTAAGAAGAAAACATATACACACACATATACATAATTACATTCAATAACTCAAAGGTCCATGCTCACCTATCAATTTTTTCTTTTAATGCTGGATCAATCTCATCATCAATATCAACATCATCAAACTCAACTTTAGGTGCAAAAATGTCATCCTCTACACCTTGCAACTTTGACGTTTGGCTGGCACTTGACCGGAATTCATTATCAACTTCTGCACTATAACATAAAGAATTGAGACCATTTGACTCCTACAAAAATGTGAAAAACGATAACTTTAGTAAAAAACATATTAAGGAGATCAACATAGATTCTAAGGCATGACAACAGGGTTGGTTCAACCTTTTTATGTGTTTCAATAGCTTCATTTGAAGAAGTGCTCTTCTGCTGATCTTTTCTTCTTCGGTTCTTCTTTTTATTCTTTGAAGTTTTAATTCCTTTGGAATCTGTGAAACAAAATTTCATACCTCCAATGAGACCTTCAAAAGGATGTTAAATGGAGGAAAGAAGACAGAGGCAGCACTAACATATATGCTTACATCAAAGATTTTGATTTGATACAAAACAAACATCAAGAAATACAAATAAACGATTCACGTTGTTTATTGCACAGAAAAGGGGATTGGGCACTGAAAATTGAATTCCGATATTTTGTCAGATATTTTAGTTATATATGGATTCTAGGTAATATAACATGAAAATCTACAGAATGAAAATTTACTAAATGACTTGGGTTAATTACCAGATAATCGAAAGAAATTAGTGACTACAGCTAAAAACCTCAAATAAAAAAGCATACCTGAATTTCCTCCATTAATAAATGATAAGAGGTCATCAACTGAGCGGTCATCTACACGTTCTTCCTCAACCTCAACATTCTATAACACATGAAAGGTCTAGTTACAATCATCGTTCAGCATGTGCATAAGGTTATCACTTGGCATTATGGTGCATTGGACATGGCATGTTGGTCCATTGAACACCAAAAAATACACATGGTTAGTAGAAGTTCACGTCAAACTGCAGAATTCTTGATTGGGCAGAAAACTAGAAACTGAGGGATGAAGATTTAATGGAAAAGCCATGTTTAACCTTTAGTTTTTGTCTCTCCTTTAGTTCTTTCCTCTTCTTTGCATATAATCGATTCAAAAGTCGGATTCGTGGATCATCAGTTGTGTTCTTCAAAGGCTCCAACTTCTCTTCCTGCGTTAGCAGAATCTATGTTAAAAGAACAAAACAGATGAAAAATGCATCTAAGCACAGTTCCCACAAGCACCAGACACCTCTGTAAGATCATCAGGTAAATGAAATATCTCACGTATCTCCTCAGGAGTTTTTCCTTCAATAATTCTTGCAAGTGCACGACTAGTAAGATCAACCAAAGGCTTCAACTGGAGGCTGTCAGCAGCAGATGTCAACTCACAGAGCCTCTTTGTGTCCATTCGAATGAACTTTTCATCAAAAGACTTGCGCTCCTACATAATACAACAACCCAAAGTTAAACACTGTTTTTGATACAGAGTCGGTTGTACCACACCATAGCATCTTTTAAAATTTTATGAAGGAAACATCAAAGTTTGCTCAAGTTAACTAAACAACTAGTTGAAAGTTTTCTAGTTGACAAGACTTAATACATCAACTTGCACAAGCAAGAAAAGCACAAAAAACCAACAAACAGCAAATGACAATTCAGAAATGCAGAGAAACCTTGTTAGAGTGACCTGGTACTTGATGGAACCTGCAATAATCAAGAATTAGGCTCAACATGGAAGGATTGACTCGTTGCGGAAGAGATATAGCATAGTTCTTTGACGATCCCAGGCCTTTTTGTATTATCTCATGACATATCATTGGGCAAAACATGGCGACCTCTTGTTCCACTTGCTGAATTGAACCATCGGCAGTTTGGAGCCAGATATAGGATTTCATCATCTGAAAATCCATGTAAAAACCAACATAGCTAGAGATCAATCTTAATATTAAAATACTAAACACCAAGGAAACAAACAAGTGTCAACTCCCATAAAAACAATTGCTTATCACCATCAGGACCCTTCTACTTCCAACCAAATAAAATTATTTTTAAATTGCTATGCCCACATACCATGTATACCATACTTTCAATCAAATATAAGATCTACATACACAGTGATTGTCTTTCCCGAGTTCTACCTCACCCCAATCAAACTTGATTTACAATTTAACCCGAAAATTTGACCTTTGAACAGAACGATTGAATCATCCCATGGCCAGGATTAAATAATAGCATATTAGCACCAAAAAGATTTTCAATCATACAAATGACAAAGTAGTAATACGAGAATCTCAATTGCAAGTTAAAATGGATTAACAGTTAACACCTCACAGAACAGCCAACAGAAAAAGAAGCAAACCTCAGTTTTAATGACTGCCATATCAGCTTCTAACATTTTACAACAATTTTGGAAAACCAAGAAATGCGTCTCTAGATATCTACTTCAATAGTTGAAGTTTATGATGCCAAGTTTGGTGTTCGAAAGCTTGAGCCAGCAAACAAATGTCAGGGCAATTATGAGGTCCATAAATCTACATCAACCCCAGAATATAAAGACTTCCAATTCCATGAATCCATAACAGTTCTCAATAAATTGTCTTCAACTTTACTGTCAAAGTGGCGTATGAGAGACAGAATACCACAACCAATTATAGACCTTCCAACTGAAGAAATAATGCATGAATGAAAATACATTGTCAGCTTTAATGACAGCATTCCACAAATTTAAAGAAAGTTCAAAAATATAAATAAGGTAGAAAGTGGGAAACGAATAAGAACAAAAAAAAAATTAAACAGCCAATCTCTTTATAAACATCACAAAGAAATATGTCAAACATGAATAAACTTCCAGGCCAAATAAGTCTCTACATGAGTGTGCATGTTCTTGCATGGTGACAATGCACACATCTAAACAAAAAATGAGCCCTCTCTATTTATTCTTAAGACATGAAACTTTTTTAAGAGGATCTTGATCTCAGGTTTTGTGCATAAAATTTAAAAAAAAAAAAAAACATTTTGCTTATGCATATGTCTAGCATAATAACTAACCAGTCATGTATAACATAAAGGTTAAAGAAGTATCTACTAAAGATATGCATACAGGTACAGCTACACCAAAATCTTTCGAATTAAGAAACACATGAACTTTCATTTCACCTTTACTAAAATAAATCCAAGGAGATAAAAAGAAATAATAAATTCTAATTAAATCTATTAAAGTTTCCTAATGGTCAATGGCAGTTACTCCACTTCTTCTCTGCAAGCTCAACCTAGTAAAGGTGATTGGAAAGATATAGCTTCCGATTTAGATTTTTGAACTCAGCCATGTAATTTTAGCTTAAGAAGATGCAAAAAATGCTGTTACTATTAACATTCAAGCAAAGAAGCACGACCTCTAAGTTAATCCTAATATTGAGGACATTATTAAAACAAAGGTGAATAGCTAAATAGATTGAAAACTCGACCAAACTGAGCTGAATAGCTAAACGAAGCTTAATTAAGTATTTATGACATAAAATAAAATTACAAATACAGGAACAAAACCTTAAGCAAAATTAGGAAAAATCATAAAAATTGGAGAAATTTCATTTCGATAACCTAGCCATAACTATGATTAAAACGAACACAAGCAAGCTTAATAATAATAATAACAAGGCTTGATAATGATAATAGACATTTCTATCACAATATCGATCCAATAAAGAAAAATGGAATATGAATGTACCTGAGAGAGAGAGAGAGAGAAATGAGATAAGAAAATGGCGAAGATATTGATTGAATTAGAAGGGAGATTTGGCGGTTGTCGGCGAAACCAGAAGAATGGATAAATGAGAGAGAAAAATATGAATTTTTAGGTTTAGAAATGAAATGTTGTTTTAAAAATAAGTAATGAAAAAGATAAAAATTATGTGACTGGCGAAACTTTGCTGCTTCTCTGTGAGGTGCACGCCGCGTCGCTGTCGAGGGAGAGCTCTGTCCGATGAAACATAGCCGCACACACGTGAACTTATATTAAGATTAATTAGGCTTTCGGGTCCCTCTGTATTACCTGGTAGTTTTGTGCGCCTTATTTTTCCTTTTTCTTTGGTTTAATTTAGATGAGAAGTCATTACTCAAAACACTTAGATGATCAAGACACAGCTAGAACTAGGGCTAGACGTGAATGGCAAAGCCCTTGTATGCATGAATTAACAATGGCACATTGTCTAAATGGAATATGTGTGTATATACAGTTGTGAGTTTTAATCATAGACAAACTTTATGGCCGATCTAAGCTATCACAAAGGTTATTAATTCTTAAAAAATCGCATATGTGATCAAACAAGTAATTAATTTGCCTTAATCGTTTCGGCCACCGCCTCGGCTCGGTGGTGAGTTTATTTTACGGATTACAACCTTTGAAATTCAACAGACACTATTGTACATATTTTTTTTTCGCAATTTTTTATATTACTGTTATTGAAATATCCTTTGAAAATCCTTTTTTCATCTAAAAAAATTACTCTCATTCCATAACAATAGATTCACTTTTTTTTTTCTTTATATATATTTTTTTTGCCCCCCAAAATATTTTTAACTAGCCCGCTTTAATTTAAATTCTATGTTTAACCCTCCAACTTCATGAATTTTTTTTTTTTACCTTAATTTCTTTTTTTTTACATATTTTATCTTAAAAAGTTTTTATTTTTACCCTCTAACTATATATATATTTACTTTTAGTTTCTTCTCCTTTTTATATTTAGCTTCCAAATTCATGAATTCTTTTTTATTTTTACCCTTAATCCCTCATATATTTGACTTTTTAAATTTTAATTTTGAAAATTTAAGTGTATAATATTTTATTATGTATTATTTATGATGTAACGAATTTTCACCTCCCCTTCACTTTAATTTTTGGGTTCGCTACTAAATAAGTTTCTATTTTAACTATATTGATTTAATTATATTTTTCTTTAATATGTGTAAAAGTTTAAATATTCTTATTTTTATAGGACAAAAAAATATTTATTTTTAGATAAAAATGAATTAAAATAACCAATAAATCTTCATTTTAGCAGTACTAAAGTTTCCGTCAAAGCTGTAAAATCTTAAACTGCATCATAATCAAATTTACGAAGAAAAAATAATTCCTTGCACGATCCCATGTTCCTTTCCCATCCCGTGAAAGGAAAAAAAAAATGCTTATTTGTTGCTTATATTTTGAGTTGGGCCGGGCTCGAAGGGGAACTGGTAGACTGGTTTAATGGGTATTTAGCAAATTTTTTGATGAGATGTTAATTTTATTTATTTATTTTTTTTTTTTAAGGCTAAACATACAAATAGAATCTTCTCCATTGATGTTTAAGTGAGTTTTTAATATTTTTTTTATCCTATTAGACCATTGACATTTTTAAAATGGTACATATAAAACCGTCTTTCTATATTTTATTTCTCATTACTTGTGCTTTATATTGATATGAAAAAATAAATTTTTAAAAATTAAAAGTAATTAGGTATAATAAACTGATAAAAGCAAATAAATTTTTTTACATTTATATAATTTTCTTATGTAATTTTAATAAATTAATAACAAATTGTAATTAGTATATAATTTTTCTTTACAATTATGTATAAAAAATAAATCAAAATAATTATATTACATGAAATATAGTAATATTTTAATATTTTATATAAGAATATTTTTTTTATAAATTATACTTTAATGAATAATGACTAAGGAGTCATTTTATATTAAAATAAATTTGTAATATTTTAATTAATTTATTTATTTTATTAACTTTGAATTTCACAATTATTAAATTTTCTCTAAATAATTTAAAAAATATTTATACAAAAATAAAAATTAATTTATAGGTGTATAGATATTAATTTTTTATTTTTAATATCACTTGACAAAAATCTTAAATTATAAACGGAGGGTTTTATAGTGTCATTTTGAAAAGGTTAAGGGTCTAATGAGACAAAAAAAAAATATTAAGGGTTCACTTGAGAGTCATCTCAAAAAAGAGGGTCCTATTTGTACCTTTAACTTTTTTTTTTTTTTTAATTCCTAACTGTAATATCAAACTCATTTGATTATTTATTTTTAGTAATAACTATTAGCTGTTAAATAGTTATTAGATAATCAAAAAGCTTGTACTTATTTAAATAGAAGAACTAAATTATTTTATTAAAAAATAATATTTAAATAAAAGGTAAATATATATTAACAGTAATAGCTAATAATAATTTTAACAAACACTTAATAATAATTAACTATCAATTAAAAGCTACTAACAATTAAAGATAATTATTAATTATTAATAATCAACTATTAACTACCAACTATTAACAACAATTAATAGTTAATAGCAGGTAAGAATAATTAAACAAAAGGGAGCCTTATTCTCGATCTTTTGCTAGAAAACAGTAATTAAACAATGGATGAGGTTATTAAACAGTTATTAATAGTTATTGGAAATTTTAAACACACCCATTTTCCTCTATTCTTAAAAAACGAAGAGGTAAAAACAATGTTTGGCTGCCAGCAAAAGGTAACATCTAATAAATATTATGTTTATGAAAAATTAAAATTACTTAGTTATTTTAATTCATATTGGATTGTGTATGAATTAAAAAAAAATTGGCAAAAAAAAAAATAAAACAATGGTAAATAGCAAATAATAGAAAAGAAAAAATAATTTCGAAATTCTAAAATTTATTGAAAAAAAAGTTTTTTTTCATTGCCAAAAAATTTATTGAAATTTATGTAATGAGATCCTAGACTTTAATTACGCCCGCTGTCTTGCATTGAGCAATGAATAAGCATGTAGAATGCAGGGCAGGCATGAAAAGAATGGATCAGTTACACTGGGGGCCCACATGGCGTAAGAGTCGCTTCTATTACAGTGTGATGATCCACGTGGCTGACAAATAGGACGATGCAAAGGCAAAGCATTCTTTCTTCTTTAAAGGTTGTCTGTACACTGGTGTCAGTCTCTCTTAAACATTCAAATATATTTCAACCATACTTTTAGTAATTAACAAGAAACCATGTGCCACCGCCAACAAACAAAACACTAATTTGGCAAAAAAAAAATAACAAACAAACAAACAAAACACTACGTATAACCCCACAACTAATTACTCCTAAGGATCACTCTTTATTCAATTCAGTCAATCTAATTTGGAAAATTCTTAAATTAGCTTTTCATACATCAAAATCAATTATAAATATGTTCCTTGTTTCGTCAAATATTCTGGGCAAAAAAATATATATATATTTCGTCAAATATAAATATATCAATACCTTATTTATACTAACTGACGTATAATTTTAATGGAGGATGAATTGAAAATAAATATTAAAATATAAAATTTTAAATTTTAAATTAAAAAATAAATATAATAAAATATTTATTTTAATTACCACAAAATTTCAAAAATTTCACATTGGTGAGCGTTGGTGATAAATTTATCAACTTCATAATTTGTTAATTTTTACAAATATAAATTCATAATCTTAATCTCATATCAATTAAATTAAAAAAAAAACATAATTTATATTTTATCAATCACACAACCTCAATTTAAAATCTTATATTTATAATTTTAATTTTTAAATTCTTAATTAGAGAAAGATTTAACAATTTAAAAAATTAAAAACTAACATAAAATTTTTGAAAATATAAATAATTAATAAATCTCAAATTATAGTGACTCTTTTTATACCACTGCATCACCAAGACCATACTCAAGCTAGTGCTATGTGCTCTTACTATTTTCGCTAGGGTCACGACTCACGATGGAACAATTTTACCTCCAGCTCCTAGTTTTCGCCTCATGGAACAACAAATCTCAAGCTGATGTAAGTGAGACATGGGCTGGGCTATATATATATATAATTAGCCTAGATCAGCCCTTATGTCCACCTTTAAATATAATTTTCCTATTAAATTTGATATATAAAGCAGTGTAATTAAATTTTTCTCATCTAATTTTGTCACGATCCGACTCATAAGCACGTGACCGACACTAGGGAACGGGAAAGTTTAAGACTTCCAGAACCCGTAATCAGCCTGACATATTTTACTATCAAGGAACATATCATATTATCAAAAATTATTTCATATATTTATATCTCTGGGCTATGGGCCCAACTGCTAACAGAACCTGTGGCAATACATAATATAACAATCATCATAACTCATCAGGTTCCTATTCAGCAGACTATCTCATGAGTCAGCAAGTCATCTTATCTCATAATGCTGACATCACACATAATTATACAATAATTAAAATACAAACAAAATTTACTGTAATTGCGGATATTCTAGAATTATTACACACATCATATATGTATAAAATCCACTGCCGGAGGAGAAGGCAGGAAAACTCAACAATAACAGCTCATCCTGCAACCTGAAAAAAAAGTAGTGAGACAGGAATGAGCGTCTCAGCTCAGTGAGTGATACCAACCAATATACCAACCTGGTGTCCTAATGTCATTCTATCAATAATGCTCATGCACGTGTCACATAAACAGATAATTACATAATCTCATACAAGGATGGGAATCAGTCCACAGGATCACACTATCATCAATACGGGAAGCCGATCCCCCACCTTGGCTCTCTGTGACCAACTGAAAAATACTTATAATATCCAATTCCTAGGGTACCAGCTGTCCCTGGCCATAGCTATGCAGCGACCCGACTAGCAGCAGCGAGCGATGAGCAAGCTCCTGAGCTGTCATACACCAGTCAATGCTCATCCTGATCTCATATTCTCATTCCTAGTGACTCCTGTGTCATCCCAATACCATCCAGCATCCACAATAATTATGCAGCACATAATAAGTAATTCATTCACATTCATGCTCCAGAATGTTCAATAATATCTTATAATGCATAATTATATAACATATATTCATTCAACAAATGTAGATGCATGGTAGGCAGGAAAGTATATTAGAATTACTCACAACACAGACGTCGAGAACCAAAATTCGGTCACTGATTAGGACCTGGAACTGCTGATGACGGTCCTGGACGATCTAGAAAATAACATATAACAATTCATTAGGAATGGAATTTTAATTATAACTGACTAACTAAATTCATAACAACTCCGAAACGCTGAAATAAATCATTCAGATACTAATTTAACCATTAACGATAAATTCCGGACTACTGGGCGCACTCATCAGAGAGTCGCCGGAAAAGTCATTGGAAAATATCGACTGTGTCGGATAGCTACAAAATTGATGTCAATAAATTCGCATCGAAGCATGGATACCGAAAATATGCACCACTTAATTTTCTCACCGACGGATTGCCGAAAAGACGCGTCGGCAGATCCGAAATAACACCGTAAATAGGCGAAAATTCAAACGTTCACCATAATTTGCAAATGAGATACCGAATCGAAGCTTACGAGATAACGAGTCCAACGGTACAAGAATCGTCAGAAACAGAGGTCGAAAAGTTAATGAAATAGTGGTCGGAACATTTCTGGCCGGTGACCGGTTCGGCGGCGCGTGCGGCGGACGGCGACCGGGTTGATGGCGTTGGAAGCGTCTCGGCTTCCTCTTCACGGTGGTCTAGCGCATGTCGTCTTTTGATGACCGGAAGGCGGCGATCGAAGCTGTTTCTCTACTGCCTCTCTCTCTCTCTCTCTCTCTCTCCTATCTCTCGGTTTCCGTTTCTTCTATTTCTGTCCTTTCCTTTTCTTTTTTTTTTTTTCTTTCCTTATCTGATCATTCCTTATCCTTCATATATATATATAAATAATAATAATAATAATAATATTAAAAAATCTAAAATCAATTTTAAATTAAATTTAATCTTTTCAAAAATTAATACCCGATAATAAAAATTCAAAATTCGGGGTATTACAATCTCCCCCCTTAAAGAAATTCGTCCTCGAATTTACATAAAAACAATATTTGGTACATAAAACCATTAAAATGCTTTACATGTCAAAATAACTTAACTAGTCCAAAATAAATAGGGATATTTCGCTCTCATCTCGGATTCTACTTCTCACGTACACTTTTCAGTAGTCTAATTACGCCACATTACCTTAACCATAGGGATTTCTTTAGAACGAAGCTTACGAATATGAAAATCCACTATAGCTACAGGAACTTCCTCATAAGACAGATTTTCACTAATCTGAATCTCTTGTGGCAGTAAAACATGAGAAGGATCAGAAATATACTTTCTCAGCATAGAGATATGGAATACAGGATGAACATGTGAAAGGTCTGATGGCAAGTCCAAATGATAAGCAACTGTTCCAATTCGCTCTAAAATC
>CATKHJ010072143.1:0-23061 GCA_949750685.1 Vernicia montana | reverse complement strand
TTGTCCTAAAAAGCATGGGCTTCTCAAGTGATATGCCGTCAAATTGTCTTGCACACGTGCTGATAGTGCTTGATTATGACCTTGAAAAAAAAAATAAAAAAAAAAATTATGCCAAAGGCAAAACGTGATAAGGTTCAATTTTCAAGCTTTTTTTTCCTAGGAGAACAAGTGGCTAAATTTATAAATGTTAATTTATAAATTTTATTGAAAGTTGAAAGTGACAAAACTAAAATTGGCTTTTTTATTTCATGATTATTAATATTGTTATTATTATTATTATGCAAATTCTATCACGATTCTTGCCAGATTTTATCAAGTCAAAACCAAATGAATCTTATCGTTTTGTAAAAAGATTTTGTAGGTGCTCCACCAAGAAATACAAAACTAACTCTGATTTTGTTTTACGTCAACCCCAAATATCAAAGCCTTATCGATGATTGTAAAGAAATAGGTGCTCCACCAACAACAGCTACCCAAATATATTTTCTTTTTCTACATGGAAATTTGTTTAAAAGCTTGTTTCATATGACATTTATTTGTAAATTTATATATTTAATATAAATAAAAATTAACATAAATGTAAAATTCATGAAATTAATATCAATGAATTGAAGCTACTAAAAATAAAATTAATCCTCTAACCTTTTAACCACAATGATATGTCCAAATATATATATTTTTACAACTATCACATGTAGTTGAAGTGTTTCTGTTAATCATAAATTTTTATATCTTAATTTGTCAAACTCAAACCAATGCCACTGATTTAAAAAAAATAAAATAAAATAATTTACAAATCAATTATAAACTAAATATCTTTCATAACAGGGTTTAATAAATATTTTTTTATTCTGTCTGAATATTAAGTTCTAAACATTTTTTCAATTTTTTCAAAACATATAACGTAAATTTTCTAAACACATCAATAAATATTTAATATAAATAATATTTATTAATATATAAATATATAATATTATTTAAAATTTCAACTCGAATTCAATTAAATCTTTTAACATGTAATTCTAGACTTTTACCAAATCTTTAAAATGTAATTTTTTAAAATTGAAAAAAAAAAAAAAAAAAAAAAAAACCATGATTAAATCTTAAAAGATTTTTAAAACTCTCTAATGCGCATGCGCAGTGATTGAAAACATTGATTTTTAACATTAAGATTTTAGGTGTCAGAATATGAAAAGGTTTGAATGTACGAGTAAAAACAAATCTAGAGAATAAATTCGGAATCATGCTCTGTCTAAGATCGTCTTCAAAACCATAAATAAATACAATTACAACGAATCAAAATTTGAATATTTATCACTTATTATTATTTTCAGACATTTTATAACATCGTCCAGTCAATGCAGACCATTCACACAAATCGCATAGAAAATAAATAACTCGAGAATACAAAACACATGAAAATCTTAAAACCACAAAACACCTTACCTCTTGAATGGCCATGATCATAAAACCTCCTAGTCCATGAAAATTTCACGAGATTCAAAACATCATAGTAATAAATTAATATGAAAAAAACAGGCTAACTAATTCATAGCAACACAGCATGAAAATGATACGTCCAAAAACTAGTAATGATTACTCCCTTAAGACAAACTTGCAAAAACTAACTCTTGATTCATACAAGCATTCTAGTATCTTCCCTAAAATATATATAAAAAAACAAAAGGCCATTGAGTCAATGCTACAGACTTATTTATCCAAATTCAGGATTTATGCAGCTGGAATCTCAATATTGGTTGTCAGCACTGGTGGAACATACTCTTCTTCATCCTTGGGAGGATGGATTGTAACCAGATCAGGCAATGGCGTCATTGGGCCAACCTTGCCCTTGGGATCCCAGCCGAGCATGATCTTGACCTTGATACCAAGCACACCCTAACACCAAAGAAAAAAGATAATAAAAAGGCAACCATGTGAAGCTCATGAAAATTTACCAAATCAAACAACAAGAGCAAATGCAGAAATTGTTGGAATACAGCATAGCCGTTAACCGGTAAATATGATAAGTAACTGACCTGTCTTAGAAGAACATGTCTGACAGCAGAGTCAATATACTCATTGACAGGTTGACCAGAGGATATCATGTACCCATCCTTAAATTTCATGGACTTGGCACGCTGAGCTCGGAGCTTTCCACTCACAATAACCTACAAGAATATACAAAATTAAACCCTTAAAAAACCAGAAAATGCATGCTTACAAAAAAAAAGGCACACATATGAGCAATAAAGTGCGTAGTATATATACCTCACATCCCTTTGCCCCACTCTCCATTATAAATCTCAAGACACCATAGCAAGCCCTGTAAACAAGTCACAAATACTGATTATCAAATTCATGTTGCTCATAATGAACTATAAACATATACATTCTTAATGAACTATAAACATATACATTCTTAATTTAATACTTGAAAAGGAAAAATGTAAAAAAGAAAAATAAATACAAAGTTCTGACCACTTATCCACTACGGGTGCGTTTGAGATTGCTATTAGAAATTAAAAAAACGCTTTTAGAATTTTTTTGATTTAATTGATTGATTTTTATTATTTTTTATAAATGGCTTTTTCAAACCTACTTCTGAGAAAAGCATCAATTTACTACTTCTGAGAAAAAACAATTTTAAAAATAATATAAAAATTTTTGTTGAAAAGCGCTATTGTAAAACTTAAGCCCAAACAAGGCCTACAAGAAAATCAAAGTCATTACAACATGATAACTAAAAGTTCAAACCATATTACAGAAGTCAACCAGAACAATACATTCAGAAGTTAATCTACATAAAGCAGTTCCCTTGTATCATTACCCCTAACTGCAGAAGGGATCAAGAATAAAAAAATGCAAGTATAAATGCACTTACAACCACCCAAATGATATAAATGATGAAGGGGATGTAGGAGAATATTCCAATCTCCAAGCAACTAAACAGGGGTGAAAGAAGCCTGACAAACTCCAAAAAGCTTTTATATAAGCATTGATATGGAAACCCCCAAAGTTCATCTCGCAAGCAAATAGGGGAAACACAATGCTCATACACCAAGGTGAATACCCATAAACATAGGATCCCAAACCAACATTAATTTTATGCAAATATTTGGGAATGAAAAAAATTGAAGTACACATGGAGGAAATGTGGGAGGACATTCCAAACTCCAAGAGCCTCAATTGTAGCACAGGAAGCCTGACAGACTCCCTAAAAATTGTTTTATATAAGCATTTACATGGAAGAACTCCAAGGCTCATCTAGCAAGGCAAAGGAGGGTAAGACAATGCTTAGACATCAAGAACACTAAGTGCATGCACAGGTGGACAGACCAGCAACAGTGGTATGCAAATAGGATTAGGGCTTTTTTAAATCCAGTTAAGTATATCTGTTCAAACTATGACCATGAGATAATGCATAATATACTCTCAAAATATAAAATCAGTATAAGAAGTCATCTTTTCCAGTGAATCCCTCTTTTTTGGATACCGAAAGATATTTTCTACTTTGATCACATGAAGATCCAAATTCCAATGAACAAACAAAACAAAACACTTTAATGAGCTAGAATATCCATTCTAAAAAAGAAGTTATACGTAATAATCCAATAGAAAATACATTAAAGGACGCACTAACTCACAATAAGCATAATACAATGACATTATTATAACTACAAATATGCGCTCCATATTTGATATAGAGACAAACTCGATGACCAGTAACAGAATAGATATCTACCATCCAAAATCAAGTGCAAGGAATATGGGCATTTTTCCTTGATTTTTGAAAATTAGATGGCATCACCATATAGTCATCCTCAGACACGAGATGGTATTTGTAGGAAACCAACTCGCTGTAAAGATGACTTGATCAACAAAAATTTTGTAAAGGTACCCTACAGATGACTGGAAATTACAGAACAACAAAATGAATTTAACAACATGCAAAAGAAGCAGACTCAAATTAATGATGAAAGCTGAGGTGGATTGAGGAAAGGCAACAGCAGAACATAAACAACCAATAAAAAAATTACTTTTAACACCTAGTAGTATGAAAAACAGTAATAAAATCCTCAAATGCACAGATAACCGATCATCAAAGTTGGGTCAATACAACAAAATAGAGTCTGTTAATTGCAACATACCTCCGAACAGCGAGGCCTCCAAGGAGCTTGTAACGAAGAGATTCAGCCTGAGCAATAGCACAGAGACCCCTGTTGTTAACTTTCTCAGCATAAAGTTCCACACTGTTCTCTGGAAACTTAAACCGTTTCTGAACAGCAGAAGTCAGCTCTCTGATCCTTCTTCCCTTCTCACCTAATAAACAAGAAGACAAACTCAGAGGATAACAAAGGGAAATGGCGATCCACTATACCTACACTATGAGGATAATACCACCATTAAAATTGAGTTTAAAATAAAAAAGCTAAAATCATGCTGACCGTTCATACGTTAATTAAACTCAAGCTCACTCAATGGCTAATTAAAAACAACAATTAAATCAAGCAAATAAAAAAAATCTCAATCGTTCGGTTTAGTTTGATTGTTTTCAAATTCCACATACAGACATCCGATACACCCAAGAAAAGAGGAAAAAGAAAAAAAAAAAAAAAAAAAACTTGGGAGTATATACCAAGGACATTCTGTGTGCGAGTAGCCCTAATGATAATCTCAGTGCGCATTGGAGTAACCCTAACTTCAACCCCAGAGTAGCCATCCTCAGCCAGCTCTCTGGTCAGTACCTCATTTAGCTCAGCATAGAAAACTCCATCTGCAACAAACTACAGAAAAAAAAAAACAAAAAAAAAAAAGCACATAAGCACAGAAAATTCCCCTTTTCCTATGGATTTCTGTAAACAAACAAATATCACTTCCATTTCCAATATTCAGTTACAGTTGCTCAAGTGATATTTAGCAAAGTGAAGCCAAATATATAAACTAAAAGTAACCTATAAAACAATTGATTCAAAGATTTACATTTTGAACGGAATTTTCTTTCGTTTTCCTATGATCTCTCGATGAGCAAAACAGAATATGGAAAAAAAATGGATGGAGGAAATCGATTTACCTTGCGCTTCTTACTGATTTGGGCAGCCATGTTTTCGAGAAAGCAGTGAAATGATTCGGCGCCTTACGAGCTTCCTATTACGCGAAACCCTAATGTTGGTGAAGTAGTAGAGATGGATTTGCGCTTCTATATATTAGTGTTGGATAAGTGATCTGATCTGACGGTTGATTATGTTATTTTTCTTTTGGACGGTCATGATCATCAATACCTTAAAAATAAACAATACTTATATAAGCTGAAGTGCTTTATAAAATTCTCTCCTTCTTTTTCTTTTCTTTTTCTTGTTTTTCTGAGGTAAATGTTAGAATTTTTTTTTTTTTTAATTTCTTTTTTTAATTAACTTGGGATACAAATATTACCGCTCATATTTTCGTTTTAACACTTTTGCATTAAAATTAATAGAAAAATTCATTTCATTCATTTTTATTAATTTGGGATACAAATATTGCCTCTCATATTTTCGCTTTTCGTTTTTCGGTTTTTTTTATTTTTTTTATTTTTATTTTTATCTCTGTCTCTCTCTTTAGAGATTTATATATCTCATTCTTTTTAACTCCTTAATGAATGTATTTTTTTAAAATAAACTTATCACGACAAGTGATCAAGAATAAAAACATCCAAATCTAAATTTGACCCAACAATAATCAAGCCCATCTTGAGGATTATAATTGCTAGGCTCATGGAAAAGTCCTAGTTAATGAATTAGCCCACTCACAATTAGGTGAGGCCACAAATCACAAAAACTCAAAGTCCGTCTGAACGAGGCTTTGACAACTCGTCCTCATTTTTGAGAGACCTCCTTGTAAAGACAGAGTAACAACTAACTCTCCCATTCACATATCATACTAAAGATACATTTTTCTCATTCACTCACTAACTTGATTCATCTATGAGTCATTGAATAGGATGCTGTAACAGTTGTCATTTATCGAACACGTAAGGCAAGACGCATTAAGATAAAATATACTTAATATGTCCTTAAACTTACAACAAACGGTGTTGCCTTTCTTATAGTGACCAAATACATATATGATGCTGAAAAGGTTGAAAGTAAGAGGATCATTTGTCCCATCAAATCATATTACTACATAATTATCTTTGGAATATCATCACACACAATTCTCAACTATGAACTTAAGCGAGTATAAAAGAGGAAGCAAATCACCATCTTCAGATAGCTTGTTTTACATATTCGCATTTTTTTCTTTTTACTCAAATACACCAGATTACAAGGAAGCCCATATTGTTTCTTAAAACTTCTTAAACTCTATAAGCTAACTTAAGTATTGAATGACTTTTGTCAAACACAATGTTTGACTCCCTAATACTCTTTATTCATCTTGCAAGCCCACATCCACATTCAAAAAGTGTCCAACTCATCATCTTAACCTTAGATTGATCACCAAGAGTTGTGCATTAAATTCAATTCTAAATAGTATAATTATATGGATTCTAGTTGAATTTCAACGTATCATTCTAATTTTTAACAGATAAAAAATTCTTCCATATTTAAATTTACATTTTTCTCATAATAATCAGCCAATATGACTCTAAATAATTTTAAAAACGGTCTCATACATATTACAGAGCCTCAATTTCTCACCTTACCAGTTATTTGTCATTTGCAAAATGGCATTGAACAAACAACATCATTAACCAGCAAAGTTATCATGGTTCTTACACATCCATATGTGATATACAATAATAGGGGTGCGTTTGGATAGAGTTAAAAGGGTTAAGTGTTACTCTTATAATACCTTAACTTTCTTTAACTTTATTTAATAAGCTTTTATATACTAAGATTAATGTTTAATCTTTTTAATAATTTTTAATTCATTAACCTAAAAGAAATTAGGATAAAAATGTGTAATAAAAATAAACGCGCAAAAAATAAGCACGACTATCTATTAGAAAAAGAAAATGAATTTTTTTTTATGGAATTGATTTTTTTTTTAATTTGTATTTCATTTATAAAATTGTTTAACTGGAGATTTTTTTTTTAATTTTATTTAGTTGTAAATTATGATTAATTGCAGGTTTATTCTTATTTTATTTTTTTATAGTATTACTTTATTTATTAAAATATGACATGCTTTTGTCCTAAAAAAATATATAATTTGTTTTAATTAGTAAAAAAATTGTGAAAATGTCTTTTTTTTTTTTAAAAAATTAAGTTTTTTCATTAAAATTTAAATTTAACTGTTACACCTATAACACATGTTAATAGTTTATCCATTACCTTAATAGTTACATTTGTAATTGTTATATTCTACATTTTTAATTCCGATTCAAACACACCCAAGAATTAAAAAAAAACCCTACTTGGTGTGGTTTTGATGAAGCTGGTTCAACTTGCACGAAGCCATCAAATATTCGCATATGGTTTGCCTCCATTTAGAAGCAATTTTGCTTAGACATCCTGCTACATAAAGCTACCTGCAAAATTAATTCAATATAAAATATATTTGTGAATTTATGATCTCATTGCTAGTGACGGAGTCATAAATTTTTTTTATAAGAAGTCAAATTTTTTAAACCAAAATTTACAACAAGATAATATATATAATTAAGCTTTTTTTTTAAAAAAAAATAATTAAGCTAACTTCTATATATTTAAAGAAAGTTTCCACCTAAAATGACGGAGACTAAATACAATATATGACTAAATTTTTATAATTTTACACTTAAATTTTTTTGTATTTTGGAGGTTAGGGGAGGCCATGGCCACCCTCGGCCTCCTAGCTCTATCATTGATTATAGCCCACGGAACTTCGATCATAGATGCCACTGTGCTGCAGCCATTCCTCCACTGGAGTCTAGAGAAGTACAGCTTAGCTCACCATGAAAACAAAAAACTCATTTCTCTCAAAACAGATGCAACTATTACTACAATCACCATGGAGGGAATGGTGTTCTAACCCTTTATTCTGCTGACTGAACCTCTATCTTTTACATTATCAGAAGAAACTTTCAATTATATTCTCTTCTTTGACAATAATAAAGGCTAAACTTCAGCTTTGTCAAATGCTAGAAATCTGAATGATATAAACAAACTAGGCTTGAATGAGTTATAGGGGTACGGCAGAGAGGGCATTCGGGCTTTTCATTACACCATTCCATTATGCAATTCCTACAAAAAGGGCATGTATTGAATAAGATGAGAACAATCACACCTCCTACAAACAAGAAGCGGAGGAAAAAATAAAGAAAAAAAAATGAGAGAGAGATGGGGAGATAACCAGCAGAAAACATGACCACAAGCTGTAGCAGTTGGGTACTGCCTATTACTCAAGCAGAGTGTGCATTTGCTCGCCACACTTACTGCATTAGACTGATCAGACACAAAATAATAGCAAATAACATTAAGAATCTTTAAGTTATTAAACAGATAAATATCACAAAATAAGATATATTCAGAACAAGTGAGCTATGCAAGTGCTGGCACTTCTATAGGAGCATAAGGTTTTCTGTGAAGTGTTGACATATTAAAACAAAGCCCAACAAACAGATATTGACTTAATTTCCATTCAAACCATCAGTAGTAAGACCTGTATGATCCCTTACTCTAAGGACAGGGGTTCCTAGATTATTGGCCCTTTCTCAGTTGTATCTGGATTGGAAAGCTAAATTAATGTGATCTCCAATAAGGTTAAGCTCTTTAATCAATCCCGTGACAGGTTAATACACAAATACTTTTGTCCTCTATTTTATTCAGACATATCTATATGCTTCAACCCAAACTTTTTTTACATGTTCTGCTTGCTAGCATCCAGAACATGAGAACCGAGCAGTGTTGCATAAAAAACATAGGAATTGAGGCAATAGAGAAGTAACATTAGGGAGATAAAATAAAATAAAAGTAAATTGTTCAAAGAGAAAAATTAAAATTTACCTCTGAAGTTGATGTGGAATCTGAGACCCAACCTCCTCTGCCAGCTTCCATAGGAATCAAATTACCTTCTTCATTTAAGACGGGCAAACCTCGTCCTAAAAACTCAAAAATGGAGGAGTTCTATTAATGTAGATTGGCAGAAGACTACATATCAAGAAATTAAAAATACAACAATATAACTTGCATTTGGAGAAACTTTTTAGTGAATATATCTGAGAATCACATCTTAGGTTTTGTTTTCACCCATCATTGGTAGGTCACTACAAAAACTAAGTCAGTTCACAAACAAGAAGTTGACAATCCAACTTCTGGAGTCCCTCTAATATCTCCTATGGTTGCTTAACCACATACCATGGTAATGACAGGTAGGGTTAACTAAGATAGTCTGCACAGGCAAGCAATTTCAGCTATCATATTAATAGGATAATTTCTGCATGCAAGGCACAATGTATAACAGCTTTCCCCAATTCTTCCCCTCAAAATCTTATCTAAGGAAATAGAATTGCCCAATGGCCTTATTTTTTGCACATGATGCACAAGAGGCACGACATGAGTGAGCAGCTAGCGCCATCATGAACCACATTATCAGGTCGATTGTTGAAATGAGTAAAAATGAAATTGGGTAAAAGTTCAAGATTATTAACCTGAACTTTGATGGGACTCCAAGGAGGTTTGGTGAACTGAACTTGCAATAGATGATATATTGCTACGCCGCAGACCTTCAGCAGCAATGATACATAGCTGAATTAGGAGGAACACTCCCAGTATTTGGTATCTACACCAAAAGCCAATTCAAAGATTTTAAATATTTAGCACTAATGTTAAAAGAGTAAATGTCACAGAAAATTGTAGTCAACTGTAAACGACAGCAGAAACAAACATATAATATTCATGCATGCACCCCCACCCCCAACTCCCTTGCAGCCCAAATAGACAAGTTTACTTTATAATAGAACCAAGAAGAAAACTAAAAACCTTGGCCTTTGATTTGATGGCTTCCCAATGAAAACATAACGAATGCCAGCTGCACGTTTTGAAATATGGTAGTATAGGCCTGCAGAACAAAAAAATACGATTATAAGATAATTTTTCATTCAATTATTAATTAGGATTTTCAATGCTCTATACAATCATCTGACCCATGTAATCACCTTCGAAGTAGAAAAACATAAGGTTGGTGCGAAGAATTAATTGTAAAAGTTCACGAGCTACAGGGAGCACCTGAATGCAAAAAAGATGAGATATCTTACTTAAAATTTATGAGTTGTTCAAGCTGTTTATAGAACCAATGAGTTTATGCCATGCAGTTGTGATTCAAAGCACCAAGTGCAAAAACAAGGGAATTGCTCAGGGAAGGGATTCATTGAAGTAAATGTTAAGAAAACAAATTACTACTTACCTTTCAACAATTATCAAAAAAATAGAAAAGTGCTAGAGAAAAGAATTCATTGCAAAATAATCATATATATTATTATAGGTAAAAAAAAAACAAAAGAAGATCATATCTAAGGCATGCATAACTAAAGAAATCTTCAGCATAAGTATACCGTAGGCCACTGACGAACTACATGCAACCAGAGTCCACTAAATTTCTGCTTCAACCTTGATATTAAAGAAACTGATGCCCCTGATGTGGAGGAAGATGGAAGGTCAATCAATACAGAAGAATGAACCTGAGTAGTCCCAGAAGCAAAGTTGCTATAGGGCTCATCAACCATTGAATCAGCAAGAGTGATGCCACGGGAAGCAACTCTTGAGCTACAGAAAGAAATAAAATTTGGTGAAGTTTCACAGCTATAAGAAAAACAATGTATAAATAAAAGTATTGAAAGTGAAAATGCGCAGGAAGCAGTATTGAACCTAATTCTTTCAGCAATATAAGGAACAGCAGTTTGATATAAAATGAAAAGAGCACGCCTTGCAGGTGTTGGAGGAAGTCCATGTGGCCCTGCAACCTATATCAAAGCACCAAGCATTGATTCATTCATTCCCCTTGAATTGTTGCTAATATTTCCAGTTCATGGGTTCAAACACACAACACATATCTAAATAAAACTGATTTGTAAACAACAGAATTACAGAAAGCTAAATCTAAATCATAGGCATAAAAAAACCTGAGTAATATCACAGTACTCTTCCCCAAGCGTTTGCTGCCCTGAACCTGTTGTTAATACGTAATAAAGCATTTGCCCAAGAAGCTTTGTCTGCGGATTACCAAAAATTTTGAGTTAATCAAATCATCCAAATCCATGAAAAAAATTAAGTCTTTTCAACTACAAATTTATGAAAATTAAGCTAATAACCTCACTCTGATAAGCCACAGCGACTCTTGTACCTAAATAAAAGAGAATGAAAGATTAATTTTAACAGAATTAGAGAAGTAGTAGTTGAAATGAAGAAGTTAAAAGAGAGAGACCAAATAGGTGGCGAAAAGCGTCGCGGCAAGCATCGTAAACAAAGCAGGCATACTGGTCGTCTTTTTCGGCAGCTCTCATTATTTCCGGCTGAGCCGCCAGAGGAAACCGCCGCGTTTCACTACTGCTGGAGGAGGTGGAGGTAGTTGTAGCCGATTCTTCAGGGCCCGAACTCGGTTGCCCGTTCCTTGCGATTCCCATAATTCTTCAGCTTCTCCGATGAGAGTGCACAGTCGCATACATTGAACAAGACACAGCGAATTAATTACAGACCTGATCCTTTTCGAGTCAGTACAGCGACACCGTTTTGAGGAGAAAAGAAAAACTCTTTGCGCGACGTCGTTTTTTTAAACATAAAACCAAAAAATAAATAATCGCCGTTGCCGGGGATCGAACCCGGGTCACCCGCGTGACAGGCGGGAATACTCACCACTATACTACAACGACATTGTTGCTTTTAAAATTGAACTTTATATTTTTATAATAAACTAATAAAAGTTTTTAGCATTAGATAAGCTTCTAGTGGCTAAACGCTTTTGCCTTATCTACTAAGTAACAGACCCAAATAAGGTGATCAGTGTAACAGAAAAAAAGTTATCAAACCATGGCTGTGTCCTCCACCACAGCAACAGTGTACATTTCCCGGCCAAATTCTTCTATTCCAACCACCAAAAACAGCACCTTCTTCTCAAATTGTATCAGTTTTGCAGCAAGACAACGGAGATTTGTTATTAGAAGCTCCAGTGATGGATCAACAGAAACAGCAGCAACACAAGTACAAGAATCAGAGACATCCATTGAAGCTCCAGAAGGACCTCCATCTTTGATTTCAGCTCTCAATGTGGAGAGGGCTCTTCGTGGCATACGTAATTACTATTAACCCATTAAATTTTAGACTGGCTAAGTTATGAATTTGAATTTAATTTCATAAAAAATAAATGTTTGATAAAATTCCCCAGAAAAGAAAATTACATTTATTTGATGGGGTTTTTGTTTAGAATGCAGCGATTACAGATGTAGATCATTATGGAAGACTTGGGATTCAAAGGGGTTGTTCATATGAGAAGGTATGAATCACAATCTCAAATGGGTAATTCGTAATTGCTCTGTTTCTGATATTGCTTGCTCCTTATTGAACAGGTAACAATTGCATATAAAAACAAAGTTGAAGAATTGCTGAATCAAGGACTTGATGAAGAACAAGTCAGGGAGAAAATGGAGCAGCTAAAAGTTATTACCTCATATTGATTTTGTTTATTAAAAAAACAAAACAAAACAAAGAAAAGGCAATTAATCTTTGTAATTTGGAAATAATTATTCAACTTGCTGTGTATAGGAATCATATTCAATATTATCATCAGAGGAAGAGAGGAGAATGTATGATTGGAGCTTAGCTAGAAGTGAAAAACCAGATAGATATACATGGCCTTATGAAATTGACAAATCAAAAACCCCAACAGAGCCTCCTCCACCACAGGTATGCATTTCATTTGATTCATCTAAAATCTAAATACATCTTTTAGCAAACTCAATTTTTATAGAATGCTTTATTTATTTATTTTCTTTTTATTTTCTCCTTTCATTCTCAACCCTCCTTTGAGCTAATTATTATTACTTAATACAAAATCTCACCACAATAGTATAGTGTAACTTTCTCCGTGTTTAAATTAAAAAATACTTTCTAAAAGTACTAATACTTTATAGCTTTTTTTTTTATTTTAAAAATGCATTTTTATTTTTTTAAAATTATTTACCATTAATTTTAATTAGAAATCTCCATTATATTTCAATTAACCAACATCAAATGCCACTTTTCTCACCATTAATTTGAAATTGTTGAAATAATGTTAATAATAATGTAGGTTTTTATTTAAGTTTTAATACTTAATGAAATGTATGAGAGATATTTTATGGCAGGAACCAGAAGACGTAGAACCTACAAGATTGGTGGGATACTTCTTGGCGGGATGGTTAGTCTTGTCCTTTGCATTATCCATCGCCCTCAACCGATAAGTTGTATTCATGGTTCATAAATTGCAACCCTTTTGTTTTTTGTTTTTTTTTTTTTTACTCCCTTTAATATAATTAATTAATTTTGTTGCAAAACATAATATTTTTCTATCAATTGCTATATTAATAATATTAAAAAATAAATCATAAACTGACCAACTTACCTACCAAGTTATGGGTTCTGCTCTCCAAGTAGTATTTTTCAGGTTTTTAATTTTGTTTGAAAACTATAATAATTAAGTTCCTGATTTGTTAGATTACCATTAAACTCCCAACGTAAATGGTATATACATTTTGTTCCTGATAAAAGTATAAAATGGATGGCTTTTGTTTGTGCTTGATTTAAATACTATTAGTAAAGAAAATACATTATCCGTCTTAATTTCTGGATTCAATTATAGCTTTTAAGTGAAATTACCAATAAAGAAGATTTACAATTATTATGCTTCAAATTAAAATTATTAAGAATTTAAATTACAGTAACATTTTTATTGAAGAAACTAAATTATTAAATTTTGAGTAGTATTGAAATGTACCCATGTTAATTAATGGTTTTCCTTTATTTGTTTTTCTTTAAAATTATGACAAGTGTTTTTTAAAACTAAACTGAACCAGCCAATCAAATCAGTTAAACTAAGAACCAGTCAGAAGTCCTTCTTTGTCATCTTTATCCATAAATGCTTAGTGCTTGTAGCTAACCAACTTTTACTTTGGACTTGCGGTCACAAATGGGTGAAAAAGAGTGATGCCATATCAAATTTTTCTTCATATTATGTTTCATTAAGAAGGAACCTATAAATTTTAAAGCTATTCCCATCTCCATAATGTGTAGAATCTGATTTAATGGGAGGTCCTTATATTTTCTTCAACTTCTATCATCTCAAAATTCAAATGGAACGTCAACATGCAATTGAAATAGTTGTTATTCAAGTTGTAGATAATCAAGGTTTCATCCTCTTAATTTTATACCCTTTCTTAATAATATATAATTATTGCATGATAATAATGTCATTTTATTAACATATCAATTGAACCAAAAACTGGTCGTAAAACTAAATCAACATCAAGTCCTTCTTTTCCAATCAGATATAATTTAATTAGTATTCTCACCACCTTTAAGAGTGTAGAAACTAAGATTTCAAGTTTAAACTCTCAAGCCACAAAAGTAACATTGATAGACCGAGATCCCAAACAAGGCCCAAGTTTGTACTTAAGGTGTTTGGCCCAAGATTTCAGAAAGAATGAATAGGGCTCAAAACGAACAGGCTGAAAATCTTCTTCTAAAATATATTTTTCAAATGAACAATCATTTATTTAATATAAAGTGATATATATATATATACCTTATTAATTAATTTGAAGTAAGTTGGAGTTAAAGATTTGGCAAAAAAAAAGGTTGGAGGTTAAAGTATTGAAGCTAGGGGTGAACATCAGTCGGTTCGATTTTTAAATCAAACCAACTGAATAAATCAAAATTTTCACTATAAAAAACCAAACCGACCGAGTAACATATAAAACTGAATCAAACCGAACAAAAAAAAATCAGTTCAATTCAGTTCGGTTTTCAGTTTTTTTAATTTTTTTCTGCAAATTTTTTAAAACAGAAAAATTAAAATTAAAATTAAAATAAAATTACAATTAGAAAAAATTATTAATTTTGGCAATTTTTTTTTTCAATTTTATTCTATCAATACTTCAATATTTTACAATTTAATATTAAAAATATATAATTAATTCAAAATAGAATTAAAAAATTATACATAAAAATATTATATTATTTTAATAAAAATTCAAGTTTTTTAAATATAAAAATATAAAAATAAATTTATTTTAATAAAATCGATTCAGTTTGGTTTATTCAGTTTTTTTTACTGAAAACCAAACCAAACCAAAATTTTTGAAATTAAAAGCCGAAACCAAACTGATTATTTTTAAATTTGAACCAAACCACTGATTCAATTCAATTCGATTTTTCGATTAAAACCGAATACTGCACACCCCTAAAGCTCATGCTTATCATAAAATTTCAAGAGGCCTGAAAATCAAACCCAGCCCAATCCAACAAATTATTTGGGTTCTCAAGATGGAAGGCGAAGCCCAGGCTAGACTATATACTGCTATACTGCTCTCCTTCCTCACTCTTATCACCAGCTAATGTAAATTAGGCAAGTGAGAGCTGAAATAAGAGATTGCGAGTTTCTCCTCCCTTCTTTGGATTGATTGAAAATGAGGGGAAAGAAATATCTATTTACCTCCTCTTTCAATTTGGCAAAAAAAAAAAAAACCTCCTTTCACATGATCTCCCAAACATGAGAAAATTGGTATCTCCATACTACTTTCTTCCCCTTCCTTTTCCACATCCCAATTCCCTTTCTCATTACGGAATGGGGATACTTACTTTAATGGTCTCTCGACTACAAGAACGCTTTTTTTATACATCAAAAATATTTAAACCAATAGGGTGTTTAGATTTTTTTTTTTTTGCAGGCCATTATAAAAGAGGGGAGAGAGGGAGGAGGTAGAGACTGAAAATCATATATTAAGTTTTGATGAGGTTTAAGTGATTCAATTTTAATAACTTCAAAAGTATTAAGAAGTTCAGTGACTCTAGTTGAATTTACAGGCTGCAAGGACCCAATGAAGAGCAATCTAAAAGCAGTTTTTTTTTAAAAAAAAAAAACCATTGTACCAGAAAAACTTTGTGAAAAATCCAGCATCTTTATAAACTTCCATACGCGTGTGTGTGTGTGTCTCTCTCTGTGGTTAGGGGATGCGCCTGAAGAGGGTGAAGTCTATTACGTAGGAAGAAAGAACCCCGGACCCCAGTCAACTCACAGGCCTGACACGTACTTAAGAAAATCAAGTAGAGCGAAGGGGTTCAACATAGCAACAAAAGTTATGAAAGTGAATCCCTCAAGGTCAAGGGCTTTTCGTTCATATATTATTATTGTTGCTTGGGTTGTGTGGGAATGAAAAAACGTACCTTCACCAGCTTCAATGATCTCCCGCAGAACATTTGTGCACAGCATAACGCATCCAAATCCTAAATTACATTAACAATAGCTCCTCTGGTGAATACATTTGTTTGCAAGCCTCCAAAGCTCAAGCTAAAAAAATGAACAGGGTTAGTATGCAGATGTTACAAAAAAATTATCCATGAAGCTACTTCGAAAAGCCGACCACTCAACTAGTATCTGTGTCAACAAAACCAACAAAAGAATCCAGATTAGATCAGAACAGGCCTATGGCTCGGCCCAAATAAGTATTCTAACCCCATCATCCTAGGCAATTATAAAAATGATAAAAAATCACTAGTAATAAACTCGTACAAATTACCTAACAGGAAATGTAAAGGGGTACCAGATGGATCGCCTAAGCTCAGATATGCAACTTCTTATACACATTTACCTCAAATTTCAGTCCTGTGGATACTTCTAGTAAAGTCTTTTTCGTTTATAGTAATGATAGTCTTCTTCATTATCCTCATCAGATCCACTGACCATCTGCCACCTTTCAAGACTCAGCTCATTATGCGCAGACCTCGAATTGTGCCTGGAATGTCTTGATCCGTTACTGGAATCTCTTCCTTTGCATTGTGTTTTCTGATCACTGGATAAGCTTGGTTCCAAACCAGATTCTGATTGGCTATGATGTTTCTGCTTATCTCTTTTGGCATCAGATCTGACTCTCTTTCGTTTGACATCTTTTGCTTTAGTACTTTGATGACGATTATGACTAGAATCACCACCATCATGCTTCTTGGAGCGCCTATAGTGGCACTTCTGCCGCTCTTCATTGTGCCAGTTGGAGCTACTTGGCATATCTTCTACTTCTGAACTTGACCTTTCCGGCTCATCATCAAAATGATTAGAGTGTTGATGTTTCCAATGAGGACTTTCAGTAAGGCTGTCCTTGGAGTGGCCTACACTTTCTTCCTTGTCATGGCATGATTTGTCATTTCGTGATCTTTTTGCTTCATTACAATATCTCTTACTAAAACTGGCATGTTCATCATCATCAGAAGATTGTCCCCTGGTAAGGAAAAAGGTTTCGTTTAGTTTCAACAGGAAAGTATCCAGCACACATAACTATGAAAACAAACACGAGAGATTCATCTTCATTAGCCTCAAATAACTAATATAAAATACTTAAGCCCTACTTCATATTTGATTAAATCCACAAAATTGTGGAATTCCATGTTATCAAATTTGATGTAAAAGAAAATGTTCATTTCACTCACGAATTCAATTTTGTGGAATTCAATATAACTATACTTTAAACCAAAAAGGATCAATGAAATTTCAAAGATTTGGATATCATGAAAAACTGTCTATTCATCTACTGATCTGAACTTTTTACCTCAACAAACCACCCACCCACCCCCCTCCAAAAAAAATCCAGAAAATTGAACAGAAGTGAAAGGTAAAAAGAAGGGTGTTCATGGGGCACAATAATAACAGATCATAAGAAGTTAAGAACAATATATGCATAATTGCCATCAACTGATTTACTTGTTGCTTGATACTGCAGATGTATTACCTTCCCAAATTATTATTTGAAAACTTCCATCTCTTCTCATAACCTTGAAGCTCCTGACAATCTGAATGGCCTAGATACCACTCTGCACTTGGCCCTACTGGGGATGCCACACCTCCCATTCTTGTTAAACCACTACAAGATGCTTTAATGTCAATAGCTACACAAATAATGCTTTGGATAGATGTTGGCATAATTATGGTCTATGGATGCATATCAATCAGAAGCAACATAGTTAAAATAACTATCAAACTTGAGCATACCTATAGGGAGACATGCCACCAAACATAGGAGCCATAAAAGTGGGAACAGGAAAAGTTGGTGGTGGAACCATGGTTGCATTGAAGGGATTGCAATATGGGTTTACAAAGGGCCTGAATTGAGGAAAGGGAGTCCCATTCCAGTAAGGTGATAAATAACCTGGCATAGCTCCTTGATACGCAGAATTTCCTGATATTCACCAAGAAAGAACACAATGAACATGAGCACCCCACTAATTTTACAAAATCAAACCCGTGAACTTTCACATGTTCCAACTTCATCCATACAAAATATTGATTTTGGGAGGGAAAATGTAATTATTGAGCATTTGCAACTAGTGTCACTAGTGAAAACAACTTTTTGTGGAAGCATGATGAGTTCCTCCCTAACTAAAAGTGATTTTTCCTTAGAATTGCTCTTGTAGCCAAGCTTTCAACACCATTTAAAAGCACCAGTGTACAACACTTTTAGAATTCCTACATCTAAATTCATCAGAAAGATGCATCTGTACACGAAAATTTTAGATTTCAGAACAGCTATTGACTGGACTTTATTGTACCTGTCTGAAGCATGGAACGTGGACTTGAAGCAGCTGGGCAGTCTCTTATAAAATGATCTGGAGATCCACACATGTAACATGTACGGTCACCCTGATGTCAACAAGATATATGATCTTTAGATTTTTATAATGATTATACCAATTATTATGCACAGTAATCAGCACATGAACGCAGCCAAAGTTTATTACCTTTTTGTGCCTTCCTATCTCCACAAAACTCCTTTCTATACCTGACAATTTCACTCAGATTATTTAAAGACATGAGAAAAATAAAGTGATTTTTCTTCAGCAAGGAGGACAAAAAAAAGCTAGTGGCTGCCAAGAGCTTACATGTGAGACTGCAAAAGTATTTAAAAGTAAACTCTACCTGCAGTGTTGACCAATGATGCCCTTTTTTTCTTGATAGTGGACTCAGCTGGAGTGGCATAATAAGAGCATAAAAAGATTAAAAGTTAAGAGAATAAGCAATGAAATAGCAGTTGAAAGATCAGATTTACACAGCATAAAACCACTCAAAGAATTCAGCTCAGAAGTAGTAAATTTAATATGATGATACCTTCCTCATGCATAGGCTGGTTTTCCCCTTGGAAATCAGAAACCAAGTCCTCAGGTCCTCTTTCCAAATCCACAGGACGTATAAAACCAGGCTTTTCTGCATCTATTTGCTTTAACTTATGTGAAAAAGATGATTTGCCAACAGCAGACTTTGCAATAATTTGATTGGAACCCCTCCCTGTAGCACAGGGAGAATAAGGCGACTCTGTTTCTTTTTGGTGAATACTTGCAGCACATGACATTTCTTTCACTTGAATTCCTGATTCTCCATCTGGTTTTAGAAGATCAAAGAATTATGCATCATTTTTACCACAGTTTTCTCACAAAAACTGGGATATATGGGAGTGGGAGATTGAGTAACTGCAATCAAGAATTGACTTTCCTACCTGGAGCATATCCAAAAGCATTATCTGAACTTTTGATTGGAATTTGAGATTCAAGGAAATGTTTGATTGCTTGTCTAAGAGAAACATTTGGCAGCAAATCTTCCACTCTGTATTTGGTAGATAGACACTTGGGACACTGTCCCTTCTCAATAAGCACAAGATGAATGCCTGGATTCCAATTCCGTATTAAAGCTAATATTAGGTCAGAAACAAACAGGCAGCCAACTTAGCTTAAAGGTCAATCAAAACTTGAGTCAAGAAGCAGATATTAAAAATTACGGACAGTACACCTATGAGTTTCCACCAGTCTCAAACAATTAACTGTAAATTATGAAAAAGCAGGTAGTTTGAAAATTAAATGAATTCTATACATCTGCATGCACTCACCTAATCTCAATGAGAAATAAAAGCAGGAACAAAAAGAAATGAGAAAAGGGTAAAGTGGTGATTCACATTCAGCATCTCAAAGAGCAAGCATTAGCTTACTATCACAATTCACAAAAGAAAAGGACTTACATTTCTCACAAAAACTATGCTGGCAGCAAGGAATCATCATGGCCTCCTTGAAAAATATGTCACAAAGGGAGCATTTCAGCTCAGCTGGCAAATCAACATTTTCCATGCCTTGAGTATTGGCAGTAACCACCCTTGAAATGTCATCCAGCATTAACAAATTAGATTTTAGATTGAGCAATGACATCAAAAAGATAGGAATGAGGAACCAATTCTTACTTCTCAGGTTTTGTGAATGCATCAACACTAGGCTTTAATTTCATCTGAGACACATCCACTTTGTCACTAATACATAAAGGTCCTAACAAAGTAACAACATTTTAGTGAATATAAAGATGGATTCAATTTAACACACATGTATAGAAAAATAGAGGGAAGCTATATACTTCTTGGAGTAGCTTCACTGAGTCCACTTGCTTCAAGTTTCTGACATCCTACCATAGGTTTCTCAAAACATCTGTATCGATAAAAAGAATTCAATAAAGGAAAACACCAAAACTATAATAAAATCAATAGACCTTATCCACCAAAAATGCACCTGGATAACCATAAACCAAAGTATGCATAAAATGAAGAAAACAGAGAGGGGAATGTGTAATACCTTGAAACTCCATTATTTGTATGGTCATTGGTAAAGTAAAATTTATTATCCACATCAAGATCAGAACCAGATGTGGTTGCCTCAAGAATCGGACACAATTCCACCCCAAAATCATCGAAGTTGTCAATTTCCACATTCTGTAACAAGGTATAGCTATTAAGATTTGGTATCACCAATAGTTATACAAATAACAAAAATATTTGCTACAGAAGACATGTAACTTTTAATAAAATAAAATGCAAATCAAGCGCACTATTATTTCACTGACTTTCCATAAATGGAGTTAGACAACAAATAAGCACTCAGGCTTAACAGAACAGAACCGGCATCAGTCTTAGGAAATAATTACTGTAGGAGTATCAATTGATTTAGTCTTAAAAGCCCCCCTCTTCTACATTGGTAAAAGTACTCTCTTCAAAATAACAAAAGCAGCCACATAAACAGATTATATTAACAATGGAATATACATTTGAAAATTGCAAAACTAGATCACTGATCTCTGCAAAATATCAGCCATCACGAAATCCCTTTCATTTGATACCTAAAAACACAAAAGAACAAGCATTCTGCATTCACAATAAACAAGCCATGCATGTATAAGATGCCCTTCTTTTTGTTTAAGCAAAGCTTTAACTACAATCTCTCATAGGTCCAAAATCATACAACTCTTTTATCTTTTATTGCCCTCTGACTCCTGCATTGCACCCATCTGCTGCTCTTTGGCCAATTTATTGTTTACTTATTAGAGATAGAGATTTGACCTTTTCAGCTGTCATGCAGATTTCTTTTATTCACTTATATTTTTTTTCTATAGACAAACTTTCATAAGCAAGTTAAGAATAGAGAGGCCTACTCAGTGTTGAACAAGAACATCTCAGGGTCTTCCCCAATTAACAAAATGACAGGTAACATTAGATACATACCAATGGAGCAGAGGTCTTAACCACGTTAGCTTCTTTAATCCTAACATTCTCAGAAGATTCAACACGTGCCCTGCAAAGTGGCAACATCATATAAAAGAAAACCCATAAACTAGTAATTTGCAAGTAACAAATTAACCTTGAAAATGATAAACTTACATATCTGAACGCACTGATCCTGCAGGCACCCTTTTGATAATCACACTTGAACCACTTGGAAGTTGAAAATTTTCATCATAATATTCTGCATAGAATCCGAAATTCATAACCAATGATTCTATATTATAGTTTTTCAATAATTAACAAACAAACAAGACGTTCAACAAATGCATAGTTTTAATAATTGAAAACAATTATATTTGCAGTAGATTCCTATAATTCCAATTTCATGAAAATTCATGGCAACGACACTTTAGATTCCCAATTGACGCCACCAATCACAATTTTAAGCCTTCAATTTACAAAATAACAAGCATAAGGCCAAAAACGATTCAAGTAACACAGGGAGGAGGCAGACCTTGACCAGTTATGGCATCAGAGAAAACGAGATCAAAATCCTGGTTAATATGCAAGTTCTTGTTATAGACGATTTTCGCTTTGAGATCGCGAATTGAAATTGAAGGACGGCCATCGATGTCGACCGAGTCAAAGTTTACCGAGCTCCTGAATCTGAATCGAACGGCCATTACTGAGTTGAAGCGGCGACTCAAAACATGAAACTCGGTTCGTGGAATTGGGAAGATAAATCTGTTATGAATACGATTTACGAATTGAGGGTTATTATTGTGCGAAGGCAAAATTCAAATTGCTCCTGAATTTTTGTAAAGGATTCAATTTAGTTCTTATATTTTAATTTTATCCGGTTGAATTTTTAATTTTATCTTTAGTCAATTTACTCTCTTAAATTTAATTTTTAGTTTGCTCCTTTAACTTTATATATATATATATATATACTTAATAAATATGCATGATATTATTTGAATGATATATATAAATATAATATAAAAATTAATTTTAGCTTGTAATATAATAAAATAAATTGCTATATAATTTTTAACCATGTTAATTTCTCTTTCAAAATAAAAAATAAAATAAAACAGATTAATTAATTAATTCAGCAATTAAATAGAATCAAATTATATTAATATTTTTTCTTTTATTTTTGTTGCTTTTTTTAAGTATTTGTATCACGAGCACATGAAACTAGGGCTGAGCACGGGACTCGGAGATACCGAACCGTACCGAAAATCCGAACCGATAATATCCAGAACCGAAAAATATCCGTTGACCGTTTGACTTTCTCCGAACCGAACCGTCCCGATTTTTTTTTTGGTACGGTTCTG
>CATKHJ010072134.1:0-26294 GCA_949750685.1 Vernicia montana | reverse complement strand
CTCATTGATTCTGGAGTCTCATTTCACATGATCTCTCGAAGAGAATGGTTCCATCATTATTAACCTGTCTTTGGATGATTTGTGTATAGTTGCAATGATCATGTCTTGAAGATTGTCGGTATCGAAACCATCAAGTTGAAGTTGCATGATGGTACAATTCCCACTAATCGAGAAGTGTGATATGTGGAAGGCTTGAGGAAGAACTTACTGTCATTAGGTCAGCTGGACGACCTTGACTGTAAAGTTGTAATTGAAAAAGGGATCAGGAAAGTGATTTGAGGCGCGCTTGTACTTATGAAGGAGAAAATGTAGCTGTCAGATTGTACATGCTGAAGGGAGAGACTTTGCTAGAAGGAGAGGCATCAGTTGCTTCAAGTAGTTCAAGTGAAAGATCTGCAACAGCGTGGCATCAAAAACTTAGGCATATGTCTGAGTAAGGAATGAAAATTCTTGCGAAGTAAAATCTACTTCCAGGACTCATTAAGGTGTCCTTACATTTCTGTGAGTATTGCGTGACAAGTAAGCAGCACAGGTTGGAGTTTAATACATCAAGTTCTAGAAGCAAATAAATTCTAGAGCTGATTCACTCTGATGTATGGCAAGCACTAGTTTTGTCCCTAGGAAGAGCAAAGTACTTTGTGTCATTCATAGATGACTATTCCAGGAGATGTTGGGTGTATTTTATCAAGAGGAAGGTAGATGTATTTTCAGTCTTCAAAATGTACAAAGCGCGGATAGAGCTTGAATCTGGGAATAAGATCAAGTGTCTGAAGTTAGATAATGAAGGATAATATACCAACAATGAGTCTGCTGAGTTTTGTGATCATGAAGGCATTAAAAGACAGTTCACTACAGCATACACTCCTTAGCAGAATGGAGTGGCAGAGTGGATGAACAGAACCTTATTAGAAAGAACAAGAGTAATGTCGGGAGCTGCAGGCTTGAAAAAATAATTCTGGGCAGAAGCAGTTAATACTGCCTATTATGTGATAAATCGGGCCCCATCAACTGCAATTGAGTTGAAGACACTGATGGAGATATGGACTGGGAAGCCAGTGGATTAATCAGACCTCCATAAATTTGAAAGTCCAGTGTACGTGATGTATAATGCCCAAGAAACTATAAAGCTGGATCCAAAATCTAGGAAATGCCTATTCTTGGGGTATGTTGACGGAGTAAAGGGGTATTGCCTGTGGGATTCCACTGCCCGCAAGGTTATTGTCAGCAAGGATGTTATCTTCACAGAAGATAAACTACAGAAAAAAGAAGATGATGATAGTACCGTGAAAGAAAAGTTAGAGACTACAGTGGTACAAGTGAAAAAAGAGTCTGAACAAAAGGATTCTTCTGAAGCAGCACCATAACACGAGGAACAAGAACCAGTTGTGTCTGAGTTACTAGAAAAATGTGTGAGAAAGTCACCAGCCTGGCACAAAGACTATGTTATGGGGAGCAATGTTGCATATTGTCTTCTAATTAAGGATAGGGAGCCATCAACTCTCCAAGAAACAATGAACAATTCAAATGCATTTCAGTGGGTGGCATCAATGCAGGAAGAAATTGAAACTCTTCAGAAAAATAAAATTTGGGAACTTGTACCATTACCGCATAGAAGAAAACCCATTGGCAACAAATGGGTGTATAAGATCAAATGTGATGGCAATAATCAAGTGGAACGGTATCGTGCAAGATTGGTGGTAAAAGGATATGCTTAGAAAGAAGGCATTGATTTCAATGAGATATTTTCTCCTGTTGTACGAATTAATACAGTTCGAGTAGTCCTGACAATGTGTGCTACATTTGACCTACATCTTGAGCAATTAGATGTGAAAACTACTTTTTTTCATGCAGATCTTGAAGAAGAAATTTATATGCTCCAACCAAAAGGATCTAAAGAACATGGAAAAGAAAACTTGGTTTGTAGGTTGAACAAATCTTTGTACAGTCTCAAATTAGCGCTGAGGTGTTGGTATAAGAGATTTGATTCTTTCATCATGAGCCTTGGATACAACAAATTAAATGCAGACCCTTGTGCCTATTTCAAGAGGTTTGATGATAATGATTTTATCATTTTGCTGTTATATGTTGATGACATGTTGGTAGCAGGCCTCAACAAAAATCATATCAAAGATTTAAAGGCTCAATTGGCTAGGGAGTTTGAAATGAATGACTTGAGACCAGCAAACAAGATTTTAGGGATGCAAATTCACCAAGATAGAAATAATAGGAAGATTTGGCTATCTCAGAAAAATTATTTGAAAAAAGTCTTGCGACACTTCAACATGTAGGACTGTAAGCTAATTTCAACCCCACTTCTTATTAATTTCAAGTTATCCTCAAGTATGAGTCCTAGCAGTGAAACAGAGATGATGGAGATGTCTCGAATACCGTATGCATTAACAGTGGGAAGCCTTATGTTTGCTATGATTTGTACAAGACCAGACATTGCACATGTAGTGGCAGTAGTTAGTCGGGTATATGGTAAATCCTGGTAGAGAGCATTGGAATGTTGTAAAACGGGTCTTGAGATACATTAAGGGGACCACATATATTGCATTATGTTATGGAGGATCAAACTTTATTGCCAGAGGATATGTTGATTCAGATTATGTATGTGATTTTGACAAAAGCAAATCCACCACTGGATATGTGTTTGTTCTTGCTAGCGGAGCTGTAAGCTGGGTTCGAAATTGTAGTCAGTTGTGGCTATGTCAACAACAGAAGTAGAATATGTAGCAGCTACACAAACTAGTAAAGAAGTGTTATGGTTAAAAATGGTATTGGAGGAACTCGAGCATGAACAAGAGAAGATTTCTCTGTTTTGTGACAATAAGAGTGTTTTGCATCTTGTAAGGAATCCAGCTTTTCATTCAAAAATCAAACATATCAGAGTTCAGTATCACTTCGTTTGTGAGAAAGTGGAAGAAGGAACAATGGATATGCAGAAAATTCATTCTAAAGAGAATTTAGCAGATTTTATGACAAAAACAGTCAATACTGATAAATTTATTTGGTGTTGATCTTTTAGTGGCCTAGCAGAGACATAAACAACATGGATGGCAAGGTAAAAAGAATGATATAAAGATTGATTGATCCTCAATCAAATCTTCAAGTGGGAGATTGTCAACAAAGGAGGTTTGACAAAGAGAAAATGTAAAAACAAAACAAATGTTAGCTTAACTATTATTGTCAAAGTTAGCTCACAAGTAGGTGGCCAAATGAAGAAAAAAAAAAATGGTTTGTAGACTACACAGTCTCTTGCCTATAAAAAGCAAGAGCTTATACTCTTTGTTGCATCTCAAATCAGAGAGAAAACACATAGAGAAAATAGAGAGTTTGAGAAATAAAAATATTTGAGTGTGTTTCTCCTATTTTAAAAGAGAGAAATTAATTTGTTTTCTCTTTATAAAATAGAGAGAGGTTGCGCTGTTATAACTTCTATTATTTTCTCATAGTGAAATTTTTTTATTTTTACTCGTAGTTTTTACTTTAATTTGTTTGAAAGTTTTACACGTAAAATCCGTGTGTTCAAATCATTTTTGTTATTTTCTCAAATTATTAGTTGCGGTATTACTTTAATCCGATGTCAATTTTCATAATAAATGAAACTCAAATTATAATTAAGGGCACAATTTGGAATGCTCATAAAAGGATTAAACATTTATATATGTCAAGTTTTATTTTAAACTTTTTTCATCCTACACTGCAACTACTTTTATTTTTAAAAAATTTAAATACTCTTAAAATTTTATGAATATATAATATATTAAATCAAATTAACTATATAATTTTGAGGTGTGTACGTATCATGTATGTTTATACATTTTGAATTAAATATTACTATAATATGAATAAAAGATAGCTTTTAATTTTTAAACATGATTACATAATTAAAATGTTCATTACTCCTTTTTCATGATTTGAAGGTTGATGGACACAAGGGAGGTGGTATTATTAGGAACTCAAAAGGGAGATGGATTTCAAGTTTTATTACAAGGATTGAAAGCTCAACTAGTGTGGCAGCAGAACTTTGGGGACTAAGGGATGGGTTACATTTGGCCTGAACTTGATGCCCAAGTGGTGGCCACTTTAATTAAAAGTCTTAATAGCCAAACTGAATCTCATATTTATAGCTCCATTATATATATTTGATTGCAGGTTGCTCATGGAGAAGATGGAGGAATGCTGCCTCAGTCATATCATATCCATAGAGAAGCTAACAATTGCGCAGATATTCTAGCTAAGGAGGGATGCCTTCTACAAGACGATTTTCCCTTATTTTGTATCAGCTTAAGGCTGACCAATGGGGCACTAAATTCCCATGTTTTTTCTGTAATGAATCTTATTTCTAGTTTTTAATAATATTCCTTATTTACAAAAAAAAAAAAAAAAAACAAAGGGGTTGATGGACACTCTTTACCTTATCCGTTACAAAGTCAAACTTTGGTAAGCAAGGCAGATTTTGGGCAGATTTTGTATTGTGTAAATCTGCTTATGGTGGTCGAAGTTTATTTCCCGCCAGGTGCGGAGCCAAATGCTTTTGAGTGGGTCAAATTTTAACAATTTATTTTAAACGGTGATTCCATTAAAAATTTTAAAGTGATTTTACTAAAATTTTTAAAATATCATATGAGTCAACTCAAATATTTTTAAACTCTTAAAATTTTAATCAACTTAAACTGTTAATATACCCTTCAAATTTTTGTTGATTTTTAATTTTTGAATCTAAAATTTTTAACATTTAAGAATTTATAAAAATTATGTGTATTTTATGATTTCTTTTTACTTGAATTTATTTTATGACCTATTTAAATTGTAAATATATTCATTGATTTTACTTGTTTTTATTTTTCACGTAAAGATATATTATTTCAAGTAATACAATAAATTTATAAAATTATTTTAAGATTCATTTCTAGAAAAATGAAAAAATATATATATTTTTGAATTTTTTCCTTTCTTTTTTTAATCAATTACTTTGAATCAAATGATAAAAATAGGAAATGTCTTTTAAATTAAAAAAATTATATTATATATGAATTAAATCATATGAAAATCATTTGATATGTAAATAAAATATTTTAAAAAAACATTTATAAATGAATTTTAATGTTCAATTTTTATAAATTAAATATGAATTTATTTTAAATTTATAATATTATTACTTTACAATTTATTTACAAATTCTATCATACTAAAAAAAAATTAATGTTACACTGACCCTTTTGAATAAGATTTTTGGTTCCGCCACTATTTTCTATCATGAATGAATTTGTTTTCTATTCAGATTAGGTTGTAATATTTGATTGATATTTGTATTAATATCTACTTGTATATATAATATATCTTAGAAATAAATAAATAACTGGTATCCTCCAGTTATGCGACTGCTTGACTGATTGTTTTGGGTCTCGATCAACAATACATCATTGCACATGGTGATGAGAACAAGTTATAAACATGAGCTTTTGACTAATAATTCAGAGGGTTTAAAGGTTGTTGTACTGTTAAAGCAGCAAACAACTTCAAATTCATTTTAAGAAAAGAGAAAATGAGGTTCTTCTCATTCATCTGTTGCTGCTTTCATCGTCCTTTCCGTGCATCTGATGATGAAATTGAGGTGGCGAGGCAGCCTCTGCAACCAGAATTAAATGAATCAAATGCTCAAGAAACTGCAGTCCCAATTCTGGTTCCACACTTCCCTGTGAATTACAGTATTTATTCTTTATAGCTTGCTTTAGAGAGCAGAAGTTTATCGAATCCGATGATTGTACTCCACTACGTGTACGTGATGCATCTATCTCTTAATAATGTTTGTTCAAGATTGGTGGCTTAACCTAATAGTAAAAAATAGTAAATATCACCAATGTAAAAATCCCCCACATGTTTGTTCATAGTTCAAACATACCTGAAATATGTATGTTCAATTTATGGCATCTGTAATCAATATCAATACTAGAGAATCTACTTTGATCTCATGATTTAACCATACATCATTCTCTTCGGCTATTAAGCTTGGATTGTCACTATCTAACTTGTATGTAATTTGCTTTGAAAGTACAGGACAAGCAAATTTAAAGAAATTCTCTGCAGGATATTATTTGTTTTGAACAAGAAATGTGAACATGGCTGATAAATTGCTAACTTTGCAGAATGGGAAGACAATGCTCATAATCTCTCTCCCAGAAGTTGCTTAAACATTATTTCTGTCTGTTTCAAATTAGTTTATCACATAAGAATAGTTGTCTCAGACTTAAAAATGAACGTCTAACAGATCTTTTGAACAAAAATGACAATGCATATTTATTTAGACGACCCATTTGGACGCTAAGAGGTGAGATGTGAGATAGGAGATCCAAGAGTATGATTTACATCTCCAAAACAAACACACAGGCCATTCAAGAAACACTGAAAATTTCTTCCCTCTTAACTTGCCGACACCTTTCTTTTTTACAAAGAGTGTACCAAGAATGTCAAGAAATTAACTTTCAACGGTGGATCTTTTCTTGGTGGTGTAGGGGTAGTATTCCTTGCCATTGTCTATTCTTGTGGTCTGACCACCAGCATCAATAGCTGCAGAGGTGACAGCCAGTGCTGCTCCAGCAGAAATAGCTGTTGAGATGCTCCTTCCTGTTAAGTGGGCAGTGAACAATTAATTTTGAATGACAGACATAACATATAAAGATAACAGAGATTGAACTGATAAAGCCAACATGTAGTAGAGATTTCACATTACTATACCATCCTAATCCTGGCTGCCTGCACACTTTATCAGCATAAAGGAAGTTTGTAATTTGAATCTTCCAGTAGGACTAATACTTTACAGGTTATATCTATGATGTTCAGCCTCTGTAGTGGTAGAACTAAGGTGCACTATAACAGATATTAAACAATATTTTACATGCTTAAGAGTTTTTCCTTCCAAAGATACATCCTAGCACAACCATTCTACTCTTCTCTATTTACTGTTATTAGCAGAAAAATATGTTTTTTCCTAGTCCCTTGCATGCTGTTCCATCCCACTTAGGATATTATTATTATTATTTTAATTTTTTGAACAAAAGTTCGCTCACCAACCCCTCTTCCAAGCATGTCAGGTTGGAAGGATAGCGATATGTTGTAACTTCCTTGGTTGTGAGGAATTGAATTTATAAAAAAATTAGCAGAAACAGAAAAACATTAAAAGTTCAATTATTTTTACTTAATTAATGGCCAGTAACTTGAAATTCCCTTGAAGACAAGGCCAATAATGAGCATGGATGATCACTACATGATATTGCTTGCTTTAATCCCAGGGCAAACCAGTTTAGTATATTCTGTTCCATACTGTCAGTTTGTAACATAATTTTTAGTCCCAGTTTCTGTTAAGAATCATTTTTTAATTTCTATTTGAGAAAGTTTCAAATTTCAAAATTCACCTGCCTGTATCTTGCGAACAAAAACTAGCTCCCATTTTGATGTAAGCAATGCTATTAGAACTAATCCCAGTATCAAAACAGCAGAACTGATAATTTATGGTTTAACCCATTCAACAATATTGAAGTTTTAATAAAAGGGAAAGATATAATTATATTGTAAAATTAATACAAAATTTTTAATTTGAAAAAAATGTTAATATAACAAGAATCATAGTTATTAAAGGAGCAAGGCGCACTAAGGCACTAAGGGGTCCTGGAGCCTAGGCGCAAGGAGCAAGGCGCAGGCGCGCGCCTGAGCGACATGAGGCACAAAAAGATAGAATTTTAATAAAATTTCAACATGAATGCCTAATATTCATAATAAACTCAACATATTAGTAATATGTGATTGTTAAATTAAGTAGAGGGACAAGTTAATAATATCCAAAGCATTAATTTAAAGTGTAGAATCTAATCATCAACAACCCAAAAAAAAAAAACATAAAAGAACATCATATATTTCTAAATTATAAACAATTTAATTCATTATTTAAAAAAATGATTCATTAATTAAACACTTTTCAAACTTGTAATTAAGTTTGTTTATATCAATCTAAGATAATGACTTATATAGACAGATTTTAGAGCTTCAAGAAATCAGAATAAATATATTGCCCAATATTGTTGTGTCTTTTAGAAAGTTAAACTTAAAAAAGTAAATGGTAGGGAGAAACAGTGATTGGAAACAAAATATGTGAAAGATAACCCAAATTAAGGCAAAAGAGATGACCAATCAAGGTAAGACGAGAGATATTTGGGGTGAATAAATATCAGGAATGAAAGGATCGATTATGATTTTAAGTCAACTATTTTCTTTTTCTTTTTCCTTTTTGTTTGCTGGATCGACTTTTTCTTGCCCTAATTCCTTTTTCTTTTCTTTTTCCTTTTATTGAAATAATTGAGTGTGGTTAGGCCTATCATAAGTCATCTTCAAACTTAAATCAATGGTTTAAATTATTCCACACTTTATTTTTTTTAAAAAAAATACAAATACACATAAAATAGGAATTTTGTCACAAAGGCGTGCCTGTAGGGCGCCTCGCCTGAGGCTCAAGGTGCACCAAGGCACGCACCTTTGTGACATCGCCTGCCTTTGGCAAGTTGAAGCGCAAGAGGATGCACCTGGTGTGCCTTTAACAACTATGACAAGAATACAAATTAAGATAGAAAAGAAGAAAAGAAATATACAACCAACAAGATGAAAATAAATGAAAACTAAGACACACACCCACCCTCAATTTCATAACAAGCAAAACAAATGGATATAATTCCAAGAACTTTGTATTTTAGCGTGAACTGATGGTTTGAAAAACTACTTTCCATTACATGGTTTGCCTTCTATTTATTTAATCTATTTTCATGAAAACCAAACTGTTTTTATTCACAGGTCAAGTTTCATCCGTCCAACCTGTGGGTTAATTTAATTATGATAATTTTCACTAACATTTAGGATTTCCTATTGCAGGTGGAATAAACTGCAACAATAGGCAAGCAGAAAAAAAGAGGAACCAAAGCTTCAGAGTATAATAGTTTTCATTGGAACATAAAAGTTAGTACTCAGAATGCGAACTAAAAGCACCTCACAAAAATATAGGGCATCAATAACATACACACATATTTTTTTATCATTACTTTGGCATTTGTTAATGTGTTTCATTACCAAATCATACAATAAACACAACAGTTAGTTCCCTTTTCTTTATTTTCTGACTAGAGCACAATACAGTAATTCACAAATCTCATAATACCAGGGTAACCATTTTGTTTACAATAACCAGTGTATGTTCTAATATCCAACGGCTGCCGCTATTAACAGGATTGGCACACGCTCTAGGCTCTAGCAGGAGTGCTATCAAATGTGAATGCCTAACTTTCATGGTAAGTTTTTCAGCCACTAATTACAACATATCTTCTTTTCACCTGAACCCTTGAGTTTTATATATTAAAATTCCAGTAGGCTAAAGATTATAATTTATAAATTGTTTGTTAAAATAATAGAAAAATTCTCAAGAAAGCAAGCAAATTTCCAAGAGTTAACCACACTTCACAGAAAAAGCAATCAATCCTACCAATAGGTTAGGATCAAATTTCTTCATGCACTACTTCCACAGAAAGCCATACCAGAACCCACATTTTACCATCTCAATAACTATAAAAAACAAAATAAATCAGAACTCATTGAAAAAGCGAATCCACTTAAAAGGAATCCTAACCTTTGAACCCTAGAATAGAAGCCCCTGCAACAAAGCCACCAACAGCTCCATTGACAAAATCTCTCTTCATCCGATAATGCTGCATCAGCTGATCAACTCCAATGTAAACTCCTCCAATAGCTGCAAAAGTCACACCGTAGTTACCCATCATCTTAAGGGTCCTTATTAGCCCTGGAAGTGCAACATGTTTCTCAACACGAGGCACATCATACCAAGTGGCAACAACAGTCCCCCAGATAGTTCCAGCAACAAAACTTGTAGTTGCACCCTTGATTGTTTTCATTGTGGGAGTATCATCATCTTCTAAATACCTTAGTTCTGATGGATCCATACTGGTCTTCTAACTGGCTACTGACCACAATGACAAAAAGATCAAAATGTTAGCACTTGCACATTGACCTTTTAAAATGGCAAAGCTTTTGCAAGATAAAGTCTAGAAAGCAAATAATCTGCCTTATTGCCCAGTATCCATCTAATCTTCCATTGAGAAAATTGATAGTGCAGTTGAAAATAGCATGAATTAAAGCATTTAACCAACTACAATTCATACATGTATGGAGTCAATGTAATCATATATGGAGTCAGACCCTAGAATATAACATACATTTCACTGAAGCGAGGTGCTTTAGGGAAGCTGGTCTGTTCTATATAAAAAAGAAAAAAAAAATTAATAAAATTATCATTTCATCTATTCTAAAAAATACTTCTCTTGACCAAGAAAAGATAGGGAAGGAAGATCTTGCATTCACAAAAAATGCTAACTAGAAAAAAAAAAGAAAAAAAAAAAAAAAAACCTCCCAAATTACTGTTTTGAGAGCAATAGAGCAATTGAAATCACCTATAAAATGCTAAACCAAACAATACCCAAAAGTAAAAACTATTCAAAAGCAAAGAAAAACACTAACTTTTATGAACTGCCAAACAAAATCAAACGCCCAAAATCCAAACAAAAACAGCTTCAATGAATCTAGCATTGCTTCTTCAATAACCAAATTGATAACATTCACTATCAATCCCTCGCCCGCGATTAGAACAAATACACAGATCACGTCATAAGCACTCAAAATTTCGAAGGCAATTAAGATTGAATTTCTATGTAAACCCTAGAAAAATAGATACATAATAAATAAATAGAATCCAAGAAACTTGATTGATTTCAAAAAGATTGAAGTTAGTGATGAGCTTATTGTAAATTACCTTTAAATTTGATTACTTTCACACAAGGCAGAGAGAGAGCTTCAGCTTTTGCACACTGTGAAATGAATTTTGGAGGTTTCATTCTCATCTACTTGTTCCAGTCCAGAACCAGCAGCATTTTACGTTATGACCATATTACCCTCCGCATCGTCCAATTTTTACCTTCCCAGAGTTTATTTGTTTTGTTAACTTTTTTTTTTTTTTTTTTAAGAATAAACTATAAAAATCTCTCTTATATATATATATATATAAAATATTTTTTTCAATGTACACTTCAATTTATATAAATTGTTTATTATTTTAATCATGTCACTATAACGTAATAATACACTTAATAAATTAACATCTTAAATTTGAAGTTCTTATAAATAACAAAATTAAATAATAAAATTTTAATTTATCACCTCCCTTAGAAAAATGAGGTTTAAGATTATGTTATTAGAAAAGGATTGATAATATCACAATTTTTTAAAAATTTTATAAGTTTTTAAAATTATGTTTTCATATGTTATTGTTATTAATGTTGAATAAAAATAACTTCTATTCAATTAGAACACTTTTTTTTTTTTTTTAGTACTGGAGAATAGGGGAATCGATTCTGAATTTATTATTTAGGAGAATATATATTTACTACTAGATTATGTTTCGGTGTGCTATTCAATTAGAATACTTATTCAAATAGAAGTTGAATATTTAACACTATCACTAAATTTGATCTAATGCCCTAATTTATATGTAAAATTGTTGATAGCGGATTCATGAATTTTAATTTATATAAAAATTGTGGATTAAATAAATCAAATTCTTGAAAAATTTAATAATTTTTAAATTCAAATCCAATTCATCAATAGATCTATTTATACAAATACAAAGATACTTGCCAAGTATGAGCTATATGAGAAATATATATTACAAATTAGTGCAACTTACTGAGTTACTATACTATCATTTATTTGTTATTATTGAATCAATTTTCTGTTCCTCTTTTCTTGGGATAGATTTAGTAAAAAATGAGGTGTCAATAACAGAGTATTCTACTCAAGTTTGGTAGGATTTTTTTTAATGTAATTTTTCTAGGAAAAGTTAGTTATCTCTTGAGTTTATATACTCAAGTACATGTTGTAATTTCATTAATGCTTCAATAAGACATTCAGCTCATCCTCCAAATATCAGTCCACTTCTCTAATTTATTAAAAGTTTTTTGTTTTTGTTTTATGGTATCAGAGCCTGACTCGGGTTCTTTCATCTTTCACTTTTCTTATTGTTTTGTTAATAAGATCAGAATTTTGTTGAGAGAAAAATTCTTATTCTGCACTATAGAGCTAATCAATGGGGAAAGTGGTGCTAACACACAAAATGGTGTTGGGAAACTTGTAGGAATAAACTACAAGTATTGGAGAATGTGTAATGCGTATGGAGGCTTATCTTCAAGGTCAAGACTTGTGGGAACTAGTAGCTGGTTTTGATACAGAGATTCTAGCTGATACTTTTGATAATAGTGAGCCACGAAGGAAATGGAAGATCAAATGTGGGAAGGCTCTGTTTGCTTTGAGGACATCAATTAGCAAAGAGTTCATTGATCATGTTCGTGACATTAATTCTCAAAAGCAAGTTTGGGAAACTCTTGAGAGGCTATTTTACAAGAAGAATACAACAAGGTTACAGTTATTGAAAAATGAACTAGCAATGACAACACAAGGAGGTATGTAAATTTTAGAATATTTCTTGTGTGTGAAAAGTATTTGCGCTGAGATTTCTGAATTGGATGCAGATGAGAAGATTAGTGAAGCTCGTTTAAGAAGATTTATCATTCGTGGTTTAAAGAAGGAGTACACACCCTTTGTCACCTCTATTCAAAGATGGGCAAGTCAACCATCAGTTGAAGAATTGAAGAATATGCTTTCTAATCAAGAGGCTTTGGCTAAACAAATGGCCAAAGATTTCAATTCTGAACATGATGTTGTTCTTTTCTCAAGAGGAAAGTCAAATGAGAATGATCCAGAAGACAATACCAGCAAGAAAAAGGCTACTAGTGATAACCCACAAGGTAGCAAATCTTTCAAGTGCTACCGATGAGGGAGGTATGCGCATATAAAAAAATATTGTTGTGTGAAGATCTCCAAAGCAAATGTTGCTTGTGAAGATGAAGAAAATGATCAACTCAATAGGGAGCAATGCTTTACTACTGAAGTAATTGAAGGAAGAGATATTGTTGCTCTAAAATTATCACCAGATCAATCTCATGTCAACTATGTTGATTACAAACAATAGTGGATCATTGATTATGGTTGCTCACATCATGTCATTGGCTACGATTCATTATTTTCAGAGTTGCAACAACATAACAGAGAATGTGTAATTGTCACAACTGACAATTTGACTTATCTAGTGGTGAAAGCAGTTGTTGTGAAGATTGGTGTTGATAATGAAAACATCATACTAAATGATGTCTATCATGTTCCAGGTTTGAAGAAAAATTTAGTTTCAGTTTCTCAAATTACTAATTTTGGAAAATATATTTTGTTTGGTCCAAATGATATGAAGGTGCTTGACAATGTGAGAAATGTTGAAGTTGATATTATTTTTACTGGTGACAAGAGAGGCTTTTTATTTGTCTTGTTAGTAGGAGAGGTGTATGTAAAGAAGACAAGTCAGACTGACAATGCGACAATATGGCACGCTCAGCTGGGGCATTTAGTCTATCAAATGCCACAACAAATCTTCTTATAGAAATTGTTAGATGGCTTACCAACATTAAAGAATGTACATGAAAATGTGATTTGCCAAGGCTGTTAATATGGCAAATCACATCGCCTTCCTTTCAAAAGCTCATCAAACCGTAGGTCGGCTCATTTTGAACTAGTTCACATAGATTTAATGGGACCAACAAGAACAACAAGCTATAGTGACTGCCAATATGTCATGATACTGGTGGATGATTATTCCAGGTACACTTGGCTGTATTTTTTGAAAGAGAAAAATTAAGCACTCTCAAAGTTCATTGAATTCAATAATGTTGTGAAGGAGGAGTTTGAGCAAAAAATAAAATGTTTAAGAAGAGACAATGGTGGCAAATTTATGCTAGATGATTTCTTCCAATATTGTGACAAAAGTGGCATTCAACGACAAATGACATGCCCCAACACCCCTTAGCAAAATGGGATTGCGAAGAGGAAGTTTGCACATCTTGCTTCAACAAGTCTTTCATGGTTATAGGATAAGAATCTTCCTCGGGAGCTTTGGGCAGAAGCAATTCAATGTGTGTGCCATGTGATAAATCGTTTACCTCCATGGCCAGGTAAAGAAAAAGCTCCTTTTGAATTATTGCATAATCTAAAGGCAAATGTAAATTATTTTTGGGTATTTGGTTCTATTTGTTATGTTCATATTCCTAAAACTAATCGAACCGAACTTGACCCGAAAGCATAGAAATGCATCTTTGTTGGCTATGATTCATGCAAGAAAGAATGAAGGTGTATGGATCTAAAGACAGAGAAATTTGTCACATCTAAAGATGTTGTTTTTGATGAGGTGTCATCTTGGTATTCAACTCAGAAATCAATTGTCCAAAATGCTGCTCTTGATGATGATCAAGATAATTTAGAGTTATTTCCTTAAACCATTTGCACAAAGAAGTGATGAATCTCCAACCACAATGAGTGATACTTCAAGCTCAAAAGATGGTGAATAATTAACTAAAAGGTCATTAAGGGAGAAAAAGCAACCAGATTACCTTAAAAACTATGAGGTACAACTAAACCATTACACGGTGACCTTATGCTTCTTTGCTGGAGCATTGAATGAAGAAGAACCAACAAATTATGAGCAAGCCAAAAATCATCCAGAATGGGAAGCAGCTATGCAAGAAGAAATTGAAGCTTTAAACAAGAATAAGACATGGGAGTTGGTGCCAAACCAGAAAATTGCAAGACTATTTCATGCAAATGGGTTTACCGTTTGAAGAAAAAATCAGATGGGAGTGTTGATAGATGCAAAGCTCAACTTGTTGCGTGTGGTTTCTCTCAAAGCTACGGGCTGGATTATGAAGAGACATTTAGTCATGTTACAAAAATGGTAACATTAAGAGCCATTTTTTCTCTTGCAGCTTTTAAAAATTGGAAGCTATGGCAACTCGATGTAAATAAAATATTTTTTTACGGTGAATTGGATCATGAAGTGTTTATGGAACAATCTAAAGGATATGTTTCCAAGCAATATCCCCACCATGTCTGTCGGCTGAAGAAGGCATTGTATGGCCTTAAACAAGCACCACGTGTTTGGTATGGTAAAGTTGCTCAATACTTTATCTTTTGTGGATTTGAACTTTCTGATGCAGATTCTAGTTTGTTCATTAAATTAGAATCAGATATGCATTTGTTGTTCTTATTGTACGTGGACGACATGATAATTACTGGAGATAATGAAGCTGAAATTCCATGTTGAAAAATGATCTATCTGTTCGATTTGATATGAAGAACTTGGGGGAGGTTGGTTGCTTTCTTGGCCTGAAAGTTGAAAAGTCAGACCGGGGATATTTTATTTCTCAAAAAGGTTATGCAAAGGAGCTCTTATAGCGTTTTGGCATAGGGAGTCAAAAGAAAAAGCTATTCCAATAGAGCCACACTTCAAGCTGATGAAAGATGAAGGCTAGAAAATTTAGACAACTTGTTGGTAGCTTAATTTATTTAACTATCACAAGACTTGAGATTGCTTATTCTGTTGGCATAGTTTCTCAATTTATGCAATGTCCAAGAAATTCCCACTTGGATGCAGCAAAAAGAATTCTACGTTATGTAAAGGGCTCTCTTGATCACGACCTTATGTATAAGAAGGGTGAAAATTTCTTGTTAATTGGTTTTACTGATGCAAATTGGGTAGGGGATGCAAATTATAGACATTCAACTTCATATTATTGCTTCAACATTGGTTCAACAGTGATTTCCTAGTGTAGCTAGAAGTAATCTGTAGTTGCCTTATCGAGCACTGAAGTTGAATATGCGGTAGCAACTATGGCTGCACAAGAATGTGTGTGGTTGAAGAGGTTGATAGAAGACATGTTGTACAAAATTAATTACGTTGTGCAAATTAAATGTGACAATGAAAGTGCTGTTAAACTTGCATCAAATCCAATTTTTCATAGGCGAACAAAGCATATTGAAGTTCATCATCACTACATTCGAGAGAAGGTGTTGGACCAAGAAATTGAATTGAAGGGAATATCTATAAATGATCAAATTGCAAATATCTTTACAAAAACTTTAGTTAAGCCTAAATTTGAAAATTTTATAGTTGCTCTTGAAGTAATTATGCACTAAGGGGGAGTGTTACAAATTAGTGCAACTTACCGAGTTACTTTACTATCATTTATTTGCTGTTATTGAGTCAATTTTATGTTCCTCTTTTCTTGGGATAGATTTAGTAAAAATTGAGATGTCATTAATGCTTTAATAAGACATTCAGCTCATCCTCCAGATATCAGTCAACTTATCTGATTTATTAAAAGTTTTCTGTTTTTATTTTAATCTAATCAAACTCGCACAATTATCACCTAATTAAATTAATTTAATTTAATTAAGAGGCATAAGTTCAATCCAATTTGGTTTAACTTTAATATCAAAATTAATTGGAGTGAAAAACAATACTTTATATTATATAATATTCTTCTCCTCTAAATTAATTTAAGCTAACACCATCTTTTCTCCACTCCACTATTAAGAAGGCATAACCAATATATTAAAATTAATATGCCAAAAAGAATAATATAAATAATAAATTTTGTATTTTTTAAAAAATATTTTATTATAATATTTTATATATATATATATATATATATATATATATATATATATATATATATATATATATATTATTTTTAAGATGAAGAAAAAAAAAAAAAAAAAAAAAAGAAGGGTGAGAAGTAAGACGAGTCAACCAACTCAGCTGATCCTGCTAAGTGCAAAACTCGATTTGACCGGCAAAAGCAATAACACAGAAACGAACTCCTGAACCAGAAGCTCTCCACTAACCCTCAAAATTCCCCAAAATCCCTAATTACAAAAAATGCAGAGTCCTCAGGACATTCGAAATCTCCCTATAGACATTACATTTTCACGTCTTGGAGGTATCATCGTCTTCTTCAACTTCCATTTATCACTGGATTTTGCTTTATAATTATTATTTCTTTAATTCGAATTCTTTATTTGTTTGTTTTTTTGGATTGAAAAGAATGGCTGGTTGATCGGAAAAGAATACCGGCCGATTGGAGAAAACGGATTGCAGCTGTCAGAGCTCGAATTTCCAAGGAGTTCTCCTCTCTGCCTAAGGATATCGATCCCTATTTCCAAACCCTTGACCCCGAAGGTTTGTTTGTTTTGACTTGGATAAATTCATTTCTGTTATCTTGTTTTTGGACAATTTGGAATTTCAATTCTCATGTTTTGGTGGTAGGAACTGAAAAATATATTTTGTTCTTTGATTAGTGAAATTCTTAGCTAGTTCAAAAGTTTATATCCACAATGTAGCTGATAGTTTATTTATATTTCATGTGATATTGGTTATTACTTGGTTATTCATTGAGAAGTCAGAAGGCCAGGGGAAAGGAAATAATATTTGAATTTTGTGTTTTTGCTGTGTGCCTATAATTTATAAAGAAATTGAAATGAAAAGCGTCTGAGTAGAGGAGTTGGCTTAATGCATCACTGGGGGATTTTATTGAGTTTTGAATTGTTGAGTTGAGCCTTTTCTAATGTGTTATTTAGTTTGTGGTTCCTATGAGAAAGAATTGGGGATTTTATTCCCTTGATATATGTTGTGCTCGAAATGCCAAATGCTTTATTAAAAAAATTGAAAGGGATGTTGTGCAGTTAGTGTGTTTAATTAAGAAGGGATGAACTAATTACATAATAGAAGAAAAGGTTTCAGTAGAAACATTTTTATCCCTGGTGCAATTTAAGTAGAATTTTTTTGAGTAGTTGTTAGGCATAGAAGAGCATGCTTGTGGCAACCAGGGTTTTAAATAACGGAGTAAAAAACGGTTTCAGAATTGGAAATAGTGTAATGGACTCAGGCTGAATTGGAATGAATTGGCTGCTGCCACGATGAATTATTTTACAGAATTAGTCAAGTGACTCAATAGACTTAAATGAAGAATTTAACTAAATATTGTAATGATTTTGTTATGTGTAGTAATTTATAATGAAGAAACATAGTAAAAAAAATAGATGATTACAAAAGGTAAATCTTTGAAATCCAAATAATCAAATCTTAGTTACGGTGTGATTCTTGCACCACCTGTACAGAATTGCTTAATATCGAATTGTACTCCTAAAATTCCGATACATATTGGGTGATACGATATTTAAAACCATGGTGGCAACTGACAAGCTTGTATCCTATGGAGTTGGGGTGGAAGAGCATGCTTTTGACAACTGAAGTGCTTCTGAGTAGTATTACAATTCATCTGTTTTAATATGCCACTCATGTGAAGATGTGTCCCTTATATCCAGGGACGAGTTTAGCATTGGAACTTGGGGGGAGCTGAAAATGTCATATTTAAGTATTATAGTTTAGGTTATTTGCATGTACATGTAATTAGACGATACATATGCCAAATAATAACTTATGCTAAACTAAAAATTGAGAAAGTATTTTATCAAAGTTGTGCTTGACACTTTTTTCTAGCATAAAATTCATCTATAATTGAATTTGTATCAAATCTATAACATTAAAAATAAGGCTGTAGTCATAAAATTAAGAGATTAATATTCACAAACATCTCCAAAGTGTTGAGGGAAAAAGTAACATATCTAATAAATTGACAATAAAAAGACCAATGGAAAATTTTGGAGCTGCAAAATAAGCTAGACTGGGAGAAAAAAGAATTGAACCAACCACCAAAAGATTTAGACTCAATTTTGTAAAGAGAGTGTGTATGCTTTGCAACTTAGCAAGTTTAAATTGGAAATTTTGAGGTTACCAAAAGTTAAAGTCAAATTGCTTGTTGACAAATGTACTAAATAATATTGTTTCAAAGTCACTAGTGTTACTCGTAGATTTACTTTGGTGAAAACAGAACATAATAGATTTTGGAGGGCCACTTTGAAAAAAGACAAATTACTCCCATTAATTTTTAAAGACCTAACACTTGCACTTAATTATGGGTTGGGGGTAGGGTACAGGGTCCCTCCTTCAATCTGTCCTTGCTTATATCATAGCCACTTTAGTTTTGCATTGCCGATGGGTCATATGTTCATGAAAATCCTTGAACTGAAGCCTGAGTGTATGAGCAAATGATTCAGACACCAAAAAAGTGGGGAAAACATGTATCTCATCATTTGATGGATGAAGAGAACTAAATCTGTGCAGCGTACTTGAATTATTTGAAGAAGGTTCAGATTTCAGAACTCTCCATTACATTCTTAAGAAGGAAGCATTATAACTTGAGCATGATCAATGTAATCATTCTACTTATTCAACGATAACTAATTCTCTTATTTTCTGCGTGAAAGCTCCTGTTTTGGTAATAGTTCTTATTCAATGAACTCTGTGTAGGACACGTAGTTTGGGATACATGTGACTACACTTATAGATCATAGTCAAAGACTTAGTGTTGATCCAAATTTAATCGTTTGTTCCAGATCCTTCCAAAATTTAGAGGCATTGAGTTCTGAACTTCATGTTTTGTTCCATATGCAGAATATATATATTTGTCAAAAAGCTTTCTAAATCTAAGCTCCATTTAGCTCAAAGGATTATCCTCTTTTGTTTCTGAGTTATTTGTTCTTGCAAACTTTCTGGTGTATGATCATTGGTGCACCATTTTCAGGGATTGGGTACTTAGAGGCCAAGAAAATTTATGATATTCTTGTGAACAAGACTCTAGGAAGCCGGAATATATTTGGCCGGCTATCAGGTGCTGCTGTAAGACAGTCATCTCATCTCTCTCTCTCTCAAATTAGATTTCTGTAATGATTGCTAAATGCATTCTATTCTTCTTTAGGGTGCTTGGGAGGCAATTGTGCATTCTTTTGAGAAAGACTATATCTACCTAGGTGAGGCTGCACAAATAATAATTCAAAATGTAAACTATGAAATGTAAGTCTCCATTCTTCTAGTTGCCTACTTGATTTTAAAGAAGAATATACAATACTTGTTATGCCAATTGGATCGTTAGTGTTGATTTTTTTTTCCCTTTAAATGTTGAAGACCATATCAGAAAAAGCAGGTACAAAAGATCCAGCAACAACTAGCCGAACTAGAGCGCAAGGAAGCTGATATAAAAAGAAGTGCATCTCTTTCAGCAGCTAAATATGTTGAGGCTTGTCAAGAACTTGGATTGCAGGTTTATACCTTGGCCTTTCTACTGATAGTAAAACTGAATAGATATGTCTTTGTTCTTATGGTCATTAAATAACTAATATTATTTCAATCTGCAGGGAAACAATGTTAGATCTGAACTCTTAGACACTGCAAAATCATTACCAAGCACATTTGGCAGGATTCTAGAAGTTATAAATAGTGATTCTATGTTGCGGGCAATAGAGTATTATTCCACTTTCGTCAAAGATGTTCACACAGAGAAGGATGTAAGGCAAATACATTCTTTTTCCCTCTAGTTTTCCGAAGCTAGATTTTTAGCCCATGACAAAAAATGGGAACTGGCTTAGTGACCAGTCTAATCTGCTTCCAAACCCTTCTTGACCTTCTCGAACTGGATGGGTAACAGGTGAACTGGTGGCCCAGTCCCTGGTTTGAGTAGGCAGGGGAGCAAAATAGAGGGTCATGTAAGCTGCGACACCATCTTTTTTTTTTTTTTTGAAATTCCCGGCATACTTTCAGTGTCACTTTCCATGGAGCCAAACAACCATATTATGATTCTTTTTTCAAATTAAATATTTGTTGTTTAACTATATTTGCACAAATAATTTCATCTCCTTCTATTATTTAGTAAGGTTATTAAAAATAAATATTGTTATCTAAGAAAGCTGTTCAATTTTTGACTAACATTATTTTTTTTCTTGTTATTTAAAACTTTGTTTTAACTCTTTTTTCTGTTATAAAATATTATTATTTTAAAATATTTCAAATTATTTATTGGAAAAAATTCATTATAATGAAACTTGAGTATAGTTATCTAGTAATTTGCTCACAAATTTGAATAAGATTTTGTTAATTTTTAATTGACTTATGATTTTTAAGAAACTATATTAGTTTTGATATATTTTATACAGTATTTAATTCAATTCTGGTTCAATCCTGTTTGACCACCAGTTGAATCTATGACACGTAAACCCTCTACTTTCTTCAGTTCAAAGACTGGGCTGGGTCTGGAAACTTTGCTGATCGTTACTGTACAAAATAGCGATGGAACTTAGTTTACTTTTATTTGTACCCAGTTATCATATTAAATTAGTTTTTACAGGTCCTACTTGATGCATGTCCTTTCTTCATTGATCAATGCATTAGATGTGTTCAATTGGGTTCAACCATCTTCATTTGTGTGGTAATGATGGGCTCACATGCACTTAAGTGCTTTTTTTTGGTGCAGTCTTGATGGCAAGTTATTATCTATGTTTTTATACAGTATGGCAGTTATTCTGTTCTATTGCATCAAATTATCTTTAGGGACCACATGGAAAAGACAGAGAAAGTTTGAAGGAAAATTTGCAATTATGCCCGTATTATGCAGATGAAGGTTTATTATATCAATTTGTTTCATAAATTAATTCAACTTGTAAATGCATTTGCAGAAATCTTCATGGACAGTGTTATTGAACTTGAAAGATATTCGTGAAAATCCTCCATCACTAAATGTTTCTGCTGGCCCTGAGATCCTTGATGTTGCGAATGTTCAACTAAGTTTTGATGAATCAGGCCATGTGAGAGGGGAGGATGCTATTGCAGATAATATTGACTGGGATATTTCTGTTGATAGTGTTCAAATTGATTGGGATATTGGTGTTGTGGAAGAAACAGATGATGGTGGTAATGGTTTGGGTCCTTATGAAATTGTGAATGCTAGTGACATCTTACAGAATTCATCACAAAATGAAGCTGTAGAATCTGATCAAACCCCATTAGATAAAGGGGAAGATAGCTTGCATCCAGAGGTTTCTGTATCAGAAATATCTTGGGATATTAGTGTTGAAACACCTCAGGTTGGCGTCATTGATGATGTCAATTTGCCAAATATTAGCCTGGAAAGTCCGATTCGTGTTCCAGATTCTTCAGCTCACAACCCAGGAGTGAAGGAAGAAAGGAGCCAGTTTTTGGAGACTGAGTACAGGAATAAACTTCTTGATGATTTGTACGAGGTACAGGCATACTTGTTGCATTTCAGTACCTGGTTGGCTTATGTTACTGTGACATTATCATTATTATGCTGTGATTTATTATTATTATTAATTTTTGTTGTTGTTGTTATTATTATTGTTGTTGTTGTTGTTATTATTTGATGTTTTGTATTATGCCCCATATTAGATGAAAGCATTTTTGAGCCAACGATTGGCGGAATTGAGAAATGAAGAAACTTTGTCCTTGCAACATCAAGTCCAGTCAGTTGCTCCCTTGGTGCTGCAGCAGTATACTCCTGATGCTATTGAGACAATGTTGTCTGATGTATTCTTGGTCATTTCCTTGTTAACAAATCAGAAAACGCGAGACTTAATAATGATTCTCAACTCCAAAAGGTGCTGCCAGACAATTTACATTAGTTTTTATCTTTCCTTCTACATTTTTTTAATAATTTACTATGAAACTTTCAAGAAAACTTCCTTATGTTGTTTTGCAAAAGAAATTAATAGTAGAAATCTGAGGTAAGCTCTATGGAATTTTCCTTTCTAGTTCAGGAAAAGTTATGGGTCAGAATCCGATAAACAAACTGCATTCCTTTTCTTGATGTATCTTCTCAATACTACTACTAGTGGTGGAAAACTCAAAATTGTTAAATGCTTGTCTTTGCTGTTTGAGAATCACACTAGACACAACACTGCTGTAAGCTTACTAGTCAAGTTGGTCGAAGACTCTTAAGTAATCAGAATTATCCGTTTGACCTGTAACATAGGCCTAGATTATAGCTTATTATCACATTATATAAGTTTGAAAGTGTGAAAGTGGATCTGGAAGGTCAATAACAATTTCGTGACAGTATTGCTCTAAAGTCAAATGCAATACTTACAGAGACACTGAAAATGGGCTTTTCTTGCCTTTTCTTTTTGTTTTGTTTTATTGTTATTATTATTTCTGGGGAGCAAGATGTTTTTGGAAGTCATCTTGACCTTGACGGATTTAGTGACTACAACTTGTTTGACTACATATTTTTTCTATCATACTACTGTGTCTTTTAATGTATTGATTTTGTGTTTTTCGTGTGATGAGTTGTAATGCTACTTAACTCTTAACATGTCTGCATTCCAGATTTTTGGACAGACTGATAAGCACATTGGAGGAAAAGAAACATCATGAGTTTAAGCTAAAAGAGGGGTTGAAGGACTTGGCTGCTAAACGCATGGAGCTTCACAATTCTTTATCTTCATCATGGCCAAAGCAGGTGAGTTTTGTTTATATTATAAAATTGATTGTGCTTCCAGATAGAAGTACATATTATGCTGTATTGAGGGATTCTTTTTGTTGTCTCACATATCAGGTTGTTCTCAACGTCATAAACTCTCTTGCTTTAATAATCTATGCCAGCCCTTTTAGTTCTTCTATATAAGAGTAAAAGAGTGTTATATTTGATAGTTTTTAATTTGGATCTATTATAGTCTATAGATGATTCTCTCTCTTTGCAGCCCAATTTTCTTTCTTAAGCATGGACATCTTTTTTCATTCACATATAAAATTAAGAAACAAATGCAAATTGAAAGTTGAGCTGAAGTATCCTCTCTCAGTCTCTCTAACACAAATCTGTAATTTAAATTGTTTTTTGACCCCCTGTCAAATAATTACCTTCTTGAGAAAAGACCATGAATCCATGAAGTTTTGTAATTTAAATGTCAACTTGTCCTTGAAAAAAAGGTATTTTAACTTTCAGAAATTTGTAGTTGTTTAGCTTGTGCTCTAACATGAGTGCATAGACCATAAATGATTTCCAACTGTTGTTGTGCACCATATTGTGAGATTTCAAGTCCTTGTGTCAATATTTGCTTAGCTTTAGGAACCTTTTACTCGAAAGAGTATCATGTGAAGTTTGGAGAACTTAATAAAGTTCTATTGTTTTCTTTTATCAATGCACTATTTATTGATTTTGATCTGGATTCATGTTTTAGATGCAGGGCTTGCATTATTATATTGCATCTTATTATCCTCATATCTGGAGAGAAATAAGTCTGAAAATGCACCGAGTCTTTTTGTCGACTGAAAAATACATCAACGCATTGATAAATATCTGCATTTTTTAATTTCAAGAAAGAAAATTGAGTAAATGCTGTTTTAATTGCAGGAAGCAGCCCTTGCAAAAACCAGGGAGCTGAAGAAACTTTGTGAGAGTACCCTTTCATCTATGTTTGATGGAAGACCTGTTAATATAATCGGCGAGATCAATACCTTATTGAACAGCGGCGTTAGTGCATGAACTCTTTCAATGTTATTGTCAGGATGAGATGATAGATGGATTGTAGCTGTTAATCTTTTGCCATTTTTTCACAGTTGTAAGCTGAAGCTCATAAGCCTAAAAATATCATATTAGTACCTTTTATTTTGTCCGGTTCAATCAAAATTTCTGAATATGAAAAAGATTTTGGGGTTATGCCCATGGAAGGCATTACTTCTACATATGCAGGCTTGCACTTTATTTTTTTATTTTATTTTAATTTTTGGTTTTATATAGATGACTTTTGTAGTTGTCTTTGTAGAGAATTTTTGGAGGATTGCAATATGCTGGTGAGAAAATACGATCACTGTGAATTTTTAATTTTACACCATCCAGTATGATTTGAATCCTAGAAGCACCTAGATTCGGTAAACATATCTCCGGAAGTCGAAATCATCAAAGATCGCCAAAATCCTAAACATTGATAATCAGAGCATCGGGACTGGGGACCCATCCCTCAAGTCTTTGAATCATTCTTAGATCATTCGGGATTGAATACGGAGCACAACGCAACTGGAATCGCCAAAAAACGGAGTTGAAACGGGTCAAAACGGTGAAAATCGGTGAAACCGGGCAACCAGTGACCGCACAGGCCACTTTGGTGATCGCACACGGGCTGTGCGGTTCCACACAACCTGTGTGCGGTTCAAAAGTGATATTGTGCGGTCACCATAGTTTCTATGCGGTCCAAAAAGCTTCATGTGCGGTCTCAGAACCCTCGTGTGTAGTTTTGAGCGTCAGAATGCTAAATTCCACATCGAAACTTCATGATTTTTGTCTCCAACCTTCTCCTTATATAAAAGAGACCCCCCCCCCCCCCCCCCCAGCTCATTCAAGACACCATGAATTTGCTTGATCACCCTCCGATCTCAAAGCAAGCATCATTTTAAGCTTGGTCTGAAAGGAACGAGCATATAGTTTTAAAGTTTTTTTTTCTTCTTACTTTGCTATTGCTCTTTGCTTTGCAAAGCAAGATTGTGTTGCGATTTCCTGAGCCGACCCATCAAGTCAAAAGTTTTTCGTCGTCCAAGGCAGGCTTCCCGCCGTCCGAAGCAAGTTGCCGCCCATCGTCCGAGGCAAGTCTGCTGCTGACCGAGACAAGCCTCCTCTATCATAAGGTATTTATTTTCTTTCTTTTTCTTTTATTTGTTTATTTATCATATTGTTTTTGTTTTCTTTCCCTTGGTTTTATTTTCTTTTACTTGTCTTGCTTGCTTTATTGTTTTCCCCTTAAAAATTCTTTGCATGTTCCCTTCTCTTTCATCCCATTCTTCTTTCATCATTTTAATCGATGTTTGTTAATTAGAACCTAACTTAATTAACAACTTGATAATCAATTAATTTGGTTAAATCAATTAATCAACCCATCTTTTTATCAATCAATCTGAAACATGATAAAAGGCTCAAACTAAACAAACTCCCTTCGCAAGAAGGGCGAACTACGTAGATTTTAATTCTCATTCGAAGGGATACGTAGGCATGCTTGTCTAAAGTATCAAATCCAATTAAAATAAATTTCTTCCTCTTTCACCTTCTTCACATAGTTTAGGTTTTGTGTTTTCTTTTGCTTCTTTGTTTTGGCATTTTCATTACTGATTTAATTTGGGGAATGTGTGATTCTCCTAGAACCCATAATGGTTAGAGAGAGTATCCCCTAATTTGGGTTTAGGTTGTAAATTTAGTATTTCTATTGCTTTATTTATTTAATTCTTTTATTGCTTTTATTACTTCTTTTACTACTTTACTTTAATTCATGCATATTTAATTATTCATTTATTTATGATTGTTCATGAAATTTATTTTAAGCCATTAAGTATTAAACTTGCCAAACTAATTAAA
>CATKHJ010072062.1:0-18363 GCA_949750685.1 Vernicia montana | reverse complement strand
TATATGTATATATATGTATATATATATATATATGTATATATATATACATATATATATATATATATGCTCCTGTATCAAATAATGCAATAGTATCTAATTGAAAATCATTTGAAAAATTAATTTGGATTTGAATTAAATATTTTCGAGAAGTAATTTCTCTCAAAACATTTATAAAATTCTCTGAAATTTCTAGAGTCTTTTCTATATCTTCCAGGTTTGGTGATTCAAGATTTTCTATTTGATCATTTGAATCAGGATCATTATTTTGATTTGAAATGAGATTTTGGAGTAAATCAGAATCATTTGGAAGATCGGAACAAATTTCTTTTTCAATTTGATTTTGAAAAGCATATATTCTTTTTTTAATCAAATTGTTTTGAAGTTGGTTTTGAATTCAATGAAAATTCACATCTTGCTGCAAATGCATGAGATAAGTTTGTTTTCCTTTTATCAAAGTATTTATCTCAAAATTATAAATAGAATGGGCTTTTATAAGATTGAGATTTCTTTTCTTTGGTTTTTTGATAAATGGAAAAACAATTTTTGAATTTTTTTTGTTTTGAAAGTGATACCATCATCAGTAACAATATAGGGAGTAATTAAGTTAATGAAAGGAGTTCAACCATTGCATGATAGGTTAAAAAAGAATCCAGTACCATGGTCAAACCAGCATATTAGGATTGTTCAAAGTATTAAAAAACATGTTTAAGAAATCCCATGTCTTCATATAGCTAATCTTTAGCTCCCAAAATATGGAGACAGATGCATCAGATATAGGTTATGGAGGTATTTTGAAACAATTTCAAAATGGGCGGGAATGCATAGTCCAGTATACATCTGTACATTGGAATGACTGTCAGAAAAATTATTCCACAATTAAAAAAGAAATTCTTTCAATTGTTTTGTGCATTTCAAAATTTCAAAGTGATCTTTTAAATCAAAAATTTCTTTTGAGAATTGACTGTAAATCAGCAAAAGAAATTTTGCAAAAAGATGTTCAAAACATAGCTTCAAAACAGATTTTTGCCAGATGGCAAGCTATTCTTTCTATATTTGATTTTGATATTGAATATATAAAGGGAGATACAAATTCAATTTCGGATTTCCTAACTCGTGAATTTTTTCAAAACAGGACCTAATGCCTAGAAAGTCCGAAGACAAGGGCAAAGCTCAAAACCCAATAAATTAAAACAGAAAACAATTTTGTAGGTTCTGATGTGCAAGGATCCTTATCAGCAAAAAGGCAATGAACAGAGCATACTTCTGCTACTTAACAAAATTAAAATATAAAAAATTAAATGTTTGAAGACAGTTGATATGTACCTTTATAAATGTTTGAAATTATAATTTACAAAATTATTTTTTTTTGTAAATTATAGAGATACAAAGCTTGAAAATATGGATTCCGTTTGAACAGAGGGTTTTTTGAGAATACAGATTACAGGAAAATAAAATCATTAGCACATGAGCTTCCTATTCTCTAATTTTCAAAAAACTGAACTCCCCTTGAATGAAAAGCAGCTGCCATTTATAGAAGAGCTTAAGTGGCAGTTTTGAAATTCTTCAGCTTCTATTCCTTGATTGACGGGCCAGCTGGAAGAATCACCATCAGCTCACATGTTGTTACTGTAGTGTTTTAACACTTTTCAGATTTCACATGCAGGAATTGTGGATTTAAAATGTCGACAGGGATTACTGTTGGATTACATTGTCAGCAGAAAAAATACAGTAAAAAGCAGAAAATATATTACTTTTTTACTTTTTTTTTTTTTTTTTTTTTACAATTCTACCTTTTTACTAGTGGTAGAAAACTAAAAACATACAATACATAAAATTATACAGAATATACAAATATTTATACAAAAATTTAAAATTTGAATTTTTATCTTCTGATTGGCGGGAAGATGCCAAAACAGTCATCTTCATTTTCATCTCCCAAGTCTATAATAGGCTCTGAAGAGTTTGAACTGGATGTAGAGGTCGCCTTTGAAGAACTTGGTTTTGAAGAGGTTGATTTGTTTACCAGGATTTGCTGGACATTATGGTAGAAATCATCCTCTGATTTTGCTGCTGCCGGTTTTGGAAGAATAAATGACTTATGTGCCATAAAAGTTATTGTCTCTTTTGGGCATTGAAGGAAGTTATTCTTAACTAGCTAATTTTGAACTGAGGTTTTTGAAATTTTATTATTGGAAGCATCCCACCTTTTGACTTTAAATCTTCTGATGAGAACACATTGTCCATCCTGTTTATGATTGTAATGAAAATACCAGACACATACCCAAGGAAGGAAAAAATTTGAACAAAATATGAGAAAGGGATGGAATCTCCTTTCTGTAGGCGTTGTTTGAAATTGTTTTTGAAAAGTTCAAAGTAGGGTTGAACATCAAGGATTAAGGTTTCAGGGATGTTACCATAATAGTTCCACCATTGAATGAACCAGTAGGGTAATTTGGAAGTTTAAAAATTTTTATCGAAGTAAAATAGCCAGGAGTGACTATTTCCTTCATTTTGAATACAAAAAGAATTAAACCATGCTTGTTGGTAGTCCCAATAATTGAAATACTGACAATGGTTTATTCTGGTTTGAAGGTCTGTTGGGAAAGGTTTGAGACTATTTAAGTCAGTTCCCCAATCAGAAGGGTGGATGCTTTTTTGAATAATACTGGTGGAATAAGATGGATTAGGATGGTTTGGATGTTTTTTGAAATGTTTGAATTTGGATGAGCTGGTAGTTTCCAGAATGGCTTGGTAAAAAGATTGGAATTTGGATTTGTCCCATGGTTTGAAGAACCATCCTTTAGGAAATTTTTTTGAAATTGTTTTGGAGGGTTTTTAGTATAAAATCCTTCTTCCATAATTAATATGTTTTGAAAATGATGTTTTTCAAGATATTCATTTGTTTTCAAAAGTTGTTTATTCTGAGATAAAACAATTTGAGAATTTTGTGTTGAAAAATTTTGAGATGGGTTTTGAGAGGGAAATTCCATCTCTGATTTTAAAATGGTAACAAAAACTTTACCTTTGTCCTCTTTTGAGGAAGATGTGGCTGAAGTAGCCTTTGAAGAGGAGGCTTGGGAAGCCTGAGACATGTTTTGAATAGGTAGAAGGAATTTTGGTGAATGGGTCAGTTGTTCAACCCATGATTGAATTTGGGCCTGTTTCTGTGGGGATTAGGCCTCTTTTTTCCCTTCTTCTAAAACCATATCCATCCAGGATTTTATTGGTTGGGCTGATGAAGGTTTTATGTTTGAAGTGGTCATTTTTGAAGAGTTTTGGGCAAGGGCTTTATCCTTGTCTTGGTTTGAATATGGGTTTTGGGCTTTGCCCTTGTCTTTGGACTTTCTAGGCATTAGGTCCTATTTTGAAGAAATTCACAGGTTAGGAAATTCGAAATTGAATTTGTATCTCCCTTTATATATTCAATATCAAAATCAAATATAGAAAGAATAGCTTGCCATCTGGCAAAAATCTGTTTTGAACATCTTTTTGCAAAACTTCTTTTGCTGATTTATAGTCAATTCTCAAAAGAAATTTTTGATTTAAAAGATCACTTCAAAATTTTGAAATGCACAAAACAATTGAAAAAATTTCTTTTAATTGTGGAATAATTTTTCTGACAATCATTCAAATGTGCAGATGTATACTGGACTATGCATTCCTGCCCATTTTGAAATTGTTTCAAAATACCTCCATAACCTATATCTGATGCATCTGTCTCCACTATTTTGGGAGCTAAAGGATCAGCTATATGAAGACATGGGATTTCTGAAACATGTTTTTAACCTATCATGTAATGGTTTTGCTAGACGATTAATGTTTGGACAAAAATCTAAAACATAATTCAGACTATCCAAGGAACCTTTGCAATTGAGTTTTATCTAAAATTTTATCAGGAAATTTAGATGCAAATATAAGGGATCTTTCAATGGTTGTTATGGTACCTTGAGTGATATAATGACCCAGAAACCTAACATGAGTTTGAAATAAGGATATTTTTGTTTTTGAAACTACAAGACCATTTTTCCTAGCAACTTGGGAAAAAGCATGCAGATGTTTGAAATGTTGGTCAATTGAATTTGAAAAAATAAAAACATCATCTATATAGACAATGCAAAATTTTGAATAAGGATTGAAAATGTCATTCATAATTCTTTGAAATTCTAAGGGAGCATTTTTCAAACCAAAAGGCATGACATTCCACTCATATTGACCAAAAGGAAAAGTAAAAGTAGTTTTATAATGGTCTTTTGGATGGATTTGAATTTGCTAGAATCCCGACTTCATATCAAATTTTGAAAAAATGAAGGCAGAATGAAGCTTTTGAAGTAAATATTTTTTGTTTGGAATAGGATATCTGATCCATTTTAAAGCTTTATTTAAAGGTTTATAGTTGATCACTAATCTGGGAGTTCCTCTTTCTATTTCACTGTTTTTGCTGACATAGAAAGCTGCACAAGACCATGGTGATCTAGATTTGGAAATTAAACCTTTAGACTCGAGATCCTGAATTTCTTCCCTACAATGTTTTTCTAGGGTTTCATTCATTTGGATTGGTCTAGCTTTAGTTAGAATTTGTCTTTCATCAAAATCTTTTTCATAGGGCATATCAACCATGTGTTGTTTTCTGCTCCAAAAAGCATTTGGAAGATTAGAACAAATTTCTTTTTCAATTTGATTTTGAAAAGCAGATATTCTTTCTTTAATCAAATTGTTTTGAAGTTGGTTTTGAATTCTTTGAAAATTCACATCTTGCTGCAAATGCATGAGATGAGTTTATTTTCCTTTTATCAAAGCATTTATCTCAAAATTATAAATAGAATGGGCTTTTATAAGATTTAGATTTCTTTTCTTTGGTTTTTTGATAAATGGAAAAACAATTTTTGAATTTTTTGTTTTGAAAGTGATACCATCATCAGTAACAATATAGGGAATAATTAAGTTAATGAAAGGAGTTTCCAAAATAACCATTGGATGAAGGTTTTTTGCAAGAATAAAAATATTTTTTAATGCAATATTCTTATTAACCACTAAAGCTTCAGTTTTCCTGCCAATGGTCAGTTTAGAATTGTTTGCAGTTGAAAGTTTTCTCTTATTTTTTGGTGATATCTCTTTGGAACTAAATTATCTGATACAATTGAGATATGCTCCTGTATCAAATAATGCAATAGTATCCAATTGAAAATCATTTGAAAAATTAATTTAGATTTGAATTAAATATTTTTGAGAAGTAATTTCTCTCAAAACATTTATAAAATTCTCTGGAATTTCTAGAGCCTTTTCTAAATCTTCCAGGTTTGGTGATTCAAGATTTTCTATTTGATCATTTGAATCAAGATCATCATTTTGATTTGAAATGAGATTTTGGAGTAAATCAGAATCTTTTTGCTGTTTGGATTTAAGTTCTTTGAGTTTTGATTTTATCTCTTTGATTTCTTTTTGAAGGTCCTGTATTGTTGGTATAGGTTTTTTGGATTTCTTACCTCTATCAAGGATTGTTGTAAGATCGTAAGTGTTCTTACTAGTAGGGGGTAAGAGAGAGGGTTTGTCAACATGTTTTTCTTCTAAGTGTTTTAGAAGTGAATCAAGACACTCTTTTTTAATTTGAGGATCATTAATATATTTGACTACTTAAAGAATGGCTTCTTGACTTTTAGACAACATATTAATTTGTTTGAAATTTTTATTTATTTCAAAATCTGTCTCAAAACTTGATTTTCTGTTTGAACTAAGGGATGAGTCAACTAACTCAACAATTTGAAGAGGTTTCCTATCTTTTGAGGAACTAGAATATTCAGGCTTAGAGGACTCAATAAGAAAAGCAGAAATTTTGTTTATGACATCTTCTTCTAATTGAAGTTCATGAAGTCTAGTATTAAGTCTACAGAATTTTGAAGTGTGACCTTTTTTACCACATTTATAACAGGTGATATTTTTAAAGTCAATTCTAGTTTTAGATTTTGAATTTGATTTTGAATTTGAATGAGACTTTCTTCGAGGTTTTGAAGTCCTGTTAGAGGATGAAGGTTTCTTATAATAAGTTTCATCTTTTGGTTGAAAAGATTTCCTATGTTTATAAGAAGATTTGGATTTCCTATAGGGTTTGTTTTTTACACTGACCACTACAGTTTTGAGACTGAATGGGATTATAGTCAAATTGTTGAAAAAAAACTTCCTAGTTCTTATCTGGTCTTTTTCATTTCCCACTTAAGGTGTTTTTGAAGTTTTAAGTCTTGGAAAATTCTAAGTCCTTCCTATTGGGTAAGGCTAACAAGTTCTCCATAAGTGAACTGATCATAAGGAATTTGGTTACCAAAAGCTTATTTAATATTATTTCTAACCTTTTCTTCCAAGATTTTAGGTAATCCTGCAAGGAATTTTTCTTTTCAAAAAAGTTGATTTGAATCTTCCCTTAGTATGACTCTGGTAAGGAAAGTGTTTTTGTAATTTTGAAAGTCACTAAGCCTCCTACACCTGAGGTTACTAAAAAGCTCAGCATTTTTATCTTTAAGATGAGATGGGTCTCCTATGAAGTGAAGAGATATGGTTAAGATAAGTGTTGAAACTGCATCTTCAATTGGGTTACCTCTATCATCAAGAATAGGTGTTTCATCTTCAAAGGTTTGAATAGAACCTAGGATTTCAAGCTGTTGTTATGAGGTAAGATGATAATCCCACCAACCTTTAAGCTGTTTAGAAAAGCTAGCTATAAGAAGTTCAGCTATAGCTCTATCAGAGGTTTCTGTTTGAGTTTTGTAGGCATTAGCTACCATGGTCATCTGTTGAAGGAAACTAAGGATATTGTATTCAGACATGCCATCAATATTCCATTCATAAACAAATGAAGCATTAAACCTAGATTGGGTCAAGATATTAGGTCTGTTTTCAATACCTATATCAGGAGCAGTGATTCTAGGAACAGGGTTTTGCCAAGTCAACCTATTGACTTGAGGAATTTCTTCTTGTTTGAATACTTCTTCATCAGAAGTTTGTTGGGTTTGGTCAATGACACTGATAGTTCTGGAATGTGTTTGAGGAGTGTCAGGTGCTATTTGACCAGAAGACTCTAAGGTAGAACCTATTCTACTCAGTTGGTCTCTAATGGCTTGGACAAACTCAAGTTTGTTTGTTTGAAACTATTATTGACTGGATTTGGACACTTGATAAGGTTTGAAAATTGGATTTTTGAGTTTTTTGTCTACTGTTTTGGTAGACTCAACAAGTTTTGAAATAGATGTTTGAGAAACAACAGACTTTTGAATATGACTTTCTATTCTGGTAAGTTGTTTTCCAATAGTTTGAAGATTGACATTTGAAAAATTATTTTGTTTTACAATGTTTTTTATATTTCTAGAGTCATTATCTTGAATTATTTTTATAGAGTGAAGCGTCTATTTCATTATCACCATAAGAAAAGGAAATTTTTCTCGGAGGAGGATGTTCAGATTGAATAGTTTGACCATTAACTTTCCACTCTGGAAGTTTATTTCTAGAGGTGACAGGATTAACAGACTTATTTGAATGTTCTGAATTTTTGAATGGATATGCAATGTTGTTTTAACTCGCATAAATTTGAAACCAATCAAAAACTCTGATTTAAACTTTGTACTCAGTACATAAATTATAATATTTTTCTTGAATTTCATTCCTGGAATCCAAAAAGTTTTGAAAAAACCAAATTTTCTTTGATTCATTCTCTTTTGAATAAAAATCTTCATGAAGAAGTTTTTTATTTATTTGAAAAGATTTTTCTAAAGCATTAATCTCTGCTTTAATATTTTGAGTAATGGCTGAAGGTGTTGGTGAAGAAGGAATGAGTACATGTTCTTCTTTGTAGTTTGAAGATTGGCTATCAGTATATACTGGTCTAGGTATATTTGTCTGGTAGTCAACATTTTGAAGAGTAGAGCTAGGTATGTCTGATGTAGAGTACCTACAAACATTTTGATCAGGTTCTTTTGTATTTGTAAAAGGAGCATAAATGACAGAGGGAAGATTGGAAACTCTGCCTATGTCAATAGTTGAAGAGGTGGAGGCATCATCAGAAAATCTCGAACTAGTTGATTTTCTGTCAAAGATGAGTTTGACTCTGCCATCTGAAAACTGGGTTATATTTCTCAGGTTTGCATTTGGTTCTGGTTGTTTTGGAGATTAAGGTTGGGTAGCTCCTTCTAGGATCCATTCTTCAGGTAAGGTAACATTTTTCCATTGAATGGTTTTTGGAATGGTAGCATTATATTTTGAAAGGTCTGTTTGAAGCAAAAGGGTTTCTCCTTTTGGGGAATGTTGAATATGTTTTGAAGCAAAAGCAGGCATCATTGCTTTGTAATGAATTTTGAAAATTAATGCAATTGGAATTGATCCTTGAAGCATTTTATAATTATGAGTTTTGCTTTGAAGAACAATACTCTTTAAAATATTTTTATTGTTCAAAGAGACTGTTATGTTTAGATAACAACTGAAACTTATAGGACCTTTGTTTAGACTGAACTCTACAGTTCCTAACAAAGAATCTTGGAAGCTTGTGAATCTAACATCTCTAAGAACAGCTAGAATGGAAGTATCAAGACCTTCTCGGGTGAGAGGTTTGATACCAACTTGGACAAGTCCTATATGAATGTATCTAAAGGATTTGTCTTTGTGTTTTTGAAGAGACTTTGAAGAAAGAAGGTGAATTTCTTTAAAAGGTTTTGAAATTTGAATATCTCTTTCTTCTGTTTTGATTGTAAAATCAGTTTTGAGAAAAGAAAGTTTTGAAGATTCATAAATCTGTTTCTTTTGAACTTTGGGTATTTTCCAATCATCAATATTTTTTGAAAATTCTTCAATAGTGATTTCATGACTATTGATTATCCTTTTGAACTCTGAGGATTCAGAGGAAGAAGAGTTTGAAAGTGAAGTGGTTCTACAGAAAAAAGGATCTAAATTCATTTTTGAAAATAAATTCTAAAATAAAATTTTCTTTTGAATAAACAGGAGTATGGCCACCAAGTTTATTTCCCTATAATAATCCAGACACGGGACTTATGACTGTACCTTTGCTCAACAGTTTACTCCTTAAAAATTTTAATTTTACTGTTTATTTTCTTGAATGAATTTAGATACTGTTCAAAATATAACACACAACCCCCTAAGGCTCTGATACCATAGACTACAGGATCAAATGGTATAACAGTAATGAATGCACAGATGATGAATATGTATATAAATAAACAAAACACAATAAATTAAAACAGAAAACAATTTCGCAGGTTCTGATGTGCAAGGATCCTTATCAGCAAAAAGGCAATGCACAGAGCATACTTTTGCTACTTAACAAAATTAAAATACAGAAAATTAAATGTTTGAAGATAATTGATATGTACAAATTATAATTTACAAAATTATTTTTTTCTGTAAATTATAGAGATACAAAGCTTAGAAATATGGATTCCGTTTGAACAGAGGATTTTTAAAGAATACAGATTACAGGAAAATAAAATGATTAGCACATGAGCTTCCTATTCTCTAATTTTCAAAAAACTGAACTCCCCTGGAATGAAAAGCAACTGCCATTTATAGAAGAGCTTAAGTGGCAGTTTTAAAAATCTGCAGCTTCTATATAATGCTAAATAAGTTCAATAATAAAATTTTTATTCTAAAGAAAATATATCTATTACTATTTTTATTTATTTTTTTTATAAAATTTCTTGTAAACTAAAAAATTTTAAATGAAAATGAATTTTATATGAATTTCTATATTGTAATTTTAACAAAATTTTCTAATTTATATATTTAAACCAATAATTGAAAAAATTCAATTTTGGAACAAATTTATATTATTATTATTTTTGCAACTTTTATATATTTTTTTGAAAATAATTAACATATTAAAAATTACCTGGACAAAATATATAATACCCCAAGTTCATGTATACAATCATTTAATCATTTATATGAGTTCCTAGATGTGTACTAAGTATATTTATGAGCTATGAGTTGTATGATAAGTCATATGTGATGATTATGTGGTTTTTATATTGAAATAAGGCTAATAGGATGTGTTTATAGCTTTATGTGGTAAATTAAAGGATGAATTATTAAAGTGGAGCTGTAGGACTCATATTGCGACCACAATTAGGATGTCGTGACCGCGACATAGGATCACGACCGCGACTGTGGGCGCGATAGTGACTGCGAATACTACTGCCTGAAATTTGCAAATTTCTAAAGGAAGGTAGACCGTGACATTGGTGTAGCGACTACAATATTGAGGTGAACAATCACGTGAACAGTGCTACATTGCGACTGCGACTACCATATGATGACCGCAACTCTCATCGGGGACAGAATCTGAAAAACAACTTTAAATACGAAATTAAAGCCACAAATTCATTCCTACAAGATTTTAGAGTTTTAAACCCCATTTTCTGTCAAAGAAACACCAACCCATCCACATTAAATGCTAAGGAGCCTTATTAATTACTTCATCTACATCATTAAAGGGATTTAAGGCTTCAAGAGTCTATTTCTTCTTCTTCTTTTCAAAGCATTCATTAACAGGTAAGTTAGGATTTTGTTCTAATTTCTTCAATTCCCTTTATATGAGTTTAAGTTAAGATGAGATTAGGATATCATGTCTTTGTGGGATGGGTATTTAGTAAATTAAGGGTATGAATTGATATATTTTCCATTATATGTGTTTATGTGTATATAGCTCACCATAGGAGTCATTAAGAAAAAGGTGATGGTTGTGATGAACCCTATTACTTGATGTGATAGAGGAATTTCTAAGAGATAATAGAGAATTCTTTTGGTTAAGGTGAGTGGAAAATGTACTACTATATTTGTATTTGTTATCGTAAGGCTTAAAGCTTAATTTGTTGATAATCTACCATATGAAATTGTATGTAAATGAACCCACTTGAATCATGTGAACCCAATTTCTTTATGTGATGAATTCTCAAATGTTATATGATTATGTGAACCCTAACAATTTCGTTGAACTATGAAAACCTTTATATCCTTATTATTAAGTGATATACTTGACATGAAATAGAAATCCCCTACTGATGTGGGTTAATCATCAGACATTGTGCACATTGTAACCCGATGAATAGGGTATAATATCCTACCCCTATCTAGGAAGGGTAAATTGTCCTAGATGTGAAATCCGATCAGTTTCATGTATTTATGTGGAAGAGTATGTCGATAAAAGGCCACTACTCTTATTATGTGGAAGAGTATGCCTACTTAGCCTCTACTCTTATTTCATGTGGGGAGAATGCTAATAAAGTGGCTCTACTCCTAAATCTTTCATGTGGATGATTTCTATTTTTATTTGATTATGAGTTATGTTTTCCTTTATGAGCTATGTGTATATAATCTTATATTGCACTATTAGTTGATTCCATTGAACCATGTGTACCTAATTGCTATAATATAAGTCACTTGGCAAGATATGAGCCCTACTATTCTTGTGAGCTAGCCTTAAATTACCTAGCCTCACAAGTATGGTAGTATATTTTTTACTCACTATTTTATCTCAATAGTGATTCCATTTTTCAGGAGATTAGAAGTTTATCAATTCAGTTCTTCAGGCATTTTTCCTTCATAGAGAACCAAATTTGATCAATGTAATTTCTCCATTCATTAATTGTAATTGAAGTATAGTTAGTGCTCCATGTTTGAATAAGACATATTTATTCTTTGGGCCTTATGGCAGGTACTGAGATGACATTGTATGTATTGTCTTATAAGATTAAAGGATGATATGAGTATTATGAATTTATGAGATTATGAATGTATGTATGAGTTCAGGTTTTGATTTTGGGATGTGTATGCGTTAGTTGTTATGATGCCATAAGGATTATGTGTATAGATGGGTTCTACGAATTTTCAGTGGCCTTATGCCTACCCATGCCCTAGGACCGTCACAGTTGCAAAGTTGGGCTGTGATAAAGTTGGTATCAGAGCATAAGGTTTAAGTCTAGTTTATACTATATTAGTCATAGAGTTTGTGAGCACCATGGAGAATAGGAAATTCCTCTATATCTATTGAAGTCATCATTTATGTGTAAATCCGTGTTAATTGCTATATGTTAAATCTTTTGTTATGTGTTTATCTTATAGATTCCTCCTAGAAGAGGAAGAGGAAGGGGAAGAGGTAGACCGAGACGTGTACCTCTAGCTAATGTGGGAGCACCAGATGTCGCTTCGGATGCCGCTTCCATTCATGAGGAACCATTTGATCCACCAAGGGCTAAAAATTGGGTTCAAGCAGAGGAAGTCAATTTTCCTCCGAGAGAAGATGATGATTTAAGGCGTGAGAATGAAGAACTATGCTGAGAATTAAATGAGTTGAGATGATTGAGGTAACAAGATGCTACTGTATCACCACCGCCTCATCCTCTACCAGTATAAAAGAGAATACCACCACTACCGGCTCTTGTAAATGCTCTTATAGCTAGGCATGTGGCTAGGAGGTTGATTGTTGATGGTGGAGTGAGCATATATAACTTCCTAAAGATGGGACTCCCGAAATTTCATGGTGAATATAAGGAAGAACCACATAGATTCCTTGAGTCAGTTGAGAAAGTAGTGAGACAGTTGCCATGTTCTGATGCAAGGGCAATCGAGTTGTTGGGACTTTTATTGAAAGATAATGCATGGGATTGGTTTCAATGACATGTGGAAAACCAATTATATGAGGAAGTACCACCAGTATGGGAATAGTTCAAGCAAGATATGATTGATGAGTTCTTGGGTGAGGGAGAAAGGGAAAACAAAATAGCCTAGTTTGAGAGGCTGAAACAACAAGGCATGTCAGTGACTGACTATGCTAAAGAGTTCACTCGGTTGAGCAAGTTTGCTCAAGAGGTAGTGCCTACAAAAGCAACATGGATTAGAAGGTTCAGAAGGGGTTTGATTGCACCTCTACATAATGCCTTGTATGCTATTAAGTTTGCTTCCTTGTCTAAGTTGATCGACAAGGCAAAGCAAATGGAATCTAAGAGCAGAGAAGATAAAGTAGAGAGGGATCAGAGGAACAAGAACAAGCCTAAGGGCTTTGGTAATCAGAGTAGAGGTGGAGGAAGTAGTTCCTATGTGAAAACAATTGAGCCTGTTACTTCTTCTATGTCTCAGAGTCACCACAAGGGAGATAGTCAGAGTAGAGGACAAACTAGAGGGGTATCCGTGGTTTCTGCTCTAGCCACTAGCTCTGCACCTAGACATGAGCAGCAGAGTTTTAGTCACCCTAATTGTGCTACATGTGGGTGAAACAATGAGGGAGCTTGTAGAAAGAAAAATGGGACTTGCTTCAAATGTGGTCAAACATGACATTTTATCAAAAGTTGTCCATTATGGGGAGATCAACAGAATGCACCTGCTACTTCTCAGCCTACAGTGCATATGGCTAGACCTGATACTAGGAACTCTGGGGGTAGAGGTAGAGGACAAGGTCAAGCACCCGAAACTAGTCAGGCTTCAGAAGGGAGAGGCAGAGGCAGAGTATTTGCCCTTAACCAACATGAGGCTCGTGCTTCTAACACTACTGTGATAGGTATTCTCCTTATCCAAGATGTGTTGGCTAGAGTTTTATTTGATTCGGGGCCTACGCATTCTTTTATTTCTCCATACTTTGTAAAGACACTGGGAAAGGGTAGAGAGATCATGAATATTTCCTTAGAAGTTTCTACACCTTTAGGGGAAACATTAGAAGTGAAACATGTGTACCACTCATGCATGGTGGAGATAGATGAGAGGAAACTTCCAGCGGACATAATCGAGTTGGAAGAACTAGAGTTTGATGTGATTCTTGGTATGGATTGGTTGTCCAAGTACCATGCACATATAGATTGTTAAGAAAAAAAGATAGAGTTCAAACCACGAGATGAGCATGAGTTTATGTTTCAAGGGGAAAGAAGTGAAGTGCCTTCTAATTTGATATCGGCCATTGGGGCAATGAGACTTCTAAGGAAGGGGTGTCAATGATATTTGGCACATGTGGTTGATACAAGGGAGACTCCTAATGAGGTACAACAAATGCCAATAGTTAGTGAGTTTTGCAGATGTATTCCCATAAGAGTTGCCAAGTTTGCCACCTGAAAGGGAGATTGAGTTCCATATCGAACTTTTTCCTGGTACGCAACTAATATCTATTCCTCCTTGCAGAATGGCACTTGTAGAGTTGAAGGAATTGAAAGTGCAGTTGCAATATTTGTTGGATAAAGGATTCATAAGGCCGAGCAGTTCACCATGGGTTACTCCAGTTCTCTTTGTGAAGAAGAAGGATGGTTCAATGAGGCTATGTATTGACTATAGGCAACTGAACAAGATGACTGTCAAGAACAAATATCTTTTACTAAGAATAGATGATTTGTTTGATCAATTGCAAGGAGCAAATCACTTCTCCAAGATTGATCTCATATCAGACTATCATCAGCTCAGAATAAAAAGTGAGGATATATGTAAAAATGCCTTTAGGACAAGATATGGCCATTATGAGTTCACGGTGTTACCATTTGGGTTGACTAATGCTCCAGCAACATTTATGGACTTTATGAATCCAGTGTTCAAGCCATATTTGGATAAGTTTGTCATTGTTTTCATTGATGACATCCTTATCTACTCCAAGAATAAGGAAGAGCATGAATAACATATGAGAGTGGTATTGCAGACCTTGAGTGTAATAACCGAGGTAAAGCATAGAAGTTAAAAGCCTAATTAAGTTACTAATTATTTAATTGTGATAGTTTTCAGATGTTCATTGTGTTACATTAGGATTTAACCATGGATTAATAGAAAAATCATGTGAATATAATAAATATTGGTAGGATTAGAGAATCACTATTGTAGGAATTTTTGAACAAAGAAAAGAATTGGTACAAAAGGAAAGTGAAACTTGTAATTAATTAACCATGAATTAAGTGTAGTAAAATTGGTATATATGGAGCATTAGAATATTGGGCTATGACCAAAGAGAGGGGTCGGCCATGAGTGGTGGGTTAGTGAAAGAATTTGTTTTGTTAAGTTAAAAATTAGTAAGAAGGAAGATGGAAATTGAGGTGGGCCCCACATCCATAAAAGTCAATCTTTTGACATAAAATAGTAATTATTTTAAAATGGAAAAAAGAAATTTACCATCATAAATTTTTTAATATTTATCCACATAATTAATTATATTAGAAAAATAATAAAATAGTTAATAATTGTAACCATTGGATCAAAATAAGTTAATCCACACCATCCATTGCTAATGACTAGGCTATAAATCTAGATTTTTCCTAATTCTTTCTCTTTTCTCATCATCTAAACTAAAGAAATTGAAGATAGAAATTCTCTCCACTACCCATTCAGCCACCACAAGTACTCCACCAATAATTCAAGTTTTTTTTAAAGGTAATTTCTAAAACTAAACTTGAATTTTAATTATAGAATAATTAGGAGTGTGTTGGTTGCTTGGTTTGTAATTTCTTCTTCTCTCCTTGGATGATGGTTTGGCCTATGAGAAGCTTAATGTCCTTATATTGTTTTGTGATCTAAATACTAGAAAGTGTCTAGGAACATGTTAATTTGATGGGGAAAATGATTAAAATTGGATGGGTTTGTTGATTGAAGGAACTAGAGTTTTGTATTGAAGATTATAAGAGATTAACCACTTAAAGAGCTAGAACTTGTGACTTCTGTTTGAATTAGTTAGAATTAGAATTTTATTAAAGTCAAAAAATGAAAGTTATAGATATATATCTTATGTATTCTTTAGTAAAATGAATTTGTAAGATTTTATTTGTGTAAGGAGATATCTTTCCTGAACGAAATCTGACCCGGATTGATGACCTAATAGGTAATCTTGATTTGAGTGACAGATTTGATGACCTTAAAGGTAGAAATGGGCCAAACATAAAACATAATAAATTATAATGTATATGTTTAGTAGTTAATTATAAAAGAAATTTGCATTTGAAGCTGTAAATTGTGATTTGTATTTAAAAAAGTGAAGTGTGCTCAGTCTGTCCCTGCAACAGAAACAAAATAGAATTTAAATAATCACCCTCTCCTGTGTAGAGCATGTTTTAACCTCAATTTTGGATATGTTATATATTTATATATCTATTTTTATATTAAAAATTAATCAACCCATTTGGATTAATAGAACATAGGTTATGGAAGAAATAGTACCAAGGGTCAAACTTGGTTAATATAGAATACATGGAAGTATATTGCTTTAATGCTATTATATGATCACTATAGTTTAATCTAATTTTACTAAATTTAATTAATTAACTTGTTATAGTATGAATATGATTAATTGAAAATGAAATGATAAAAATATAATAATTTATTGAATCATGGTAATGATCTTAATGAAAAGAAATAAAGTATTGGAATTCAACTTCTAGGCCTATTTGGCCATTACATGAAAATAAAAAAAAGTATATCATACTTTATAAGATATGCATATATGTGCAATGTATATTGAAATAAACTCGATATAAGTGTTGTTAGTAGAATTGTCATAGTGTATCCTAAGTTAAACCTATAAGAACTATTAATAGAATTAAGTTAAGTTAAGTCGAGTGCATTACTTAGTATTGATCAAAGTGTAATTTATATGGAACAATTGATTGTAGACTCTAAAAGTTAAGGCAAGGGAAATGCGAAGAAAGTAAATGGATATCCGTACTATCGTGCTAATGAAGGAATATTGGGCGCAAACGCAGCGGAAGCAACTTGGTGTTTGAAATTTCAAACAATTTAAAATTTCACAACACCCAACTTTTGTGTCCAATAAACACTCAAGGAATCAACTTTAATTAATGTGTAAAGCACATATGTAAGAAAAGAAAGAATAAGTGGTAATCAAATTACCTCTTGAAACGAAGAATTTTGAATCTTTACTTTTCTTTGAGCTCCCTAAATGTGAACCCTTTAGAATTTCCACACCAAGCTTTCTCTTTCAAGCTACCTTTGGTTTCCTTGGTTGTTCTTGATTTCCTGTCTTTGGTTGTCCAAATGAAATCAATATCTTCCTTTGGCAAACTTTTGGTGTTTGGATTTCTTTTATTTTGCTATGGATAGAACTTTTCTTTTCAAGAAACTCTTGTTCTTTCACAAAGAACAAAGGATTAGAAATGAAGATCAAGAAAATTGAAGAAAACTTCTTCTTTTCTTTTCTCTCTCAAGTTTAATCTCTAAGATAGCTTTCTTGAACAAGATGATGAATAGTTGAGATCAACCTTGGCAAAACAATCATCATATTCCTTTTATAGCTATCCAACAGTTGTTAGCTATTAAGAAGACAAATTGAAACAAACATGAAAATGTCCATTTTACTCTTTAAGTTTAATGACTATTTCATTTGAGCCTTAAGGTGGAAATTACCATTTTGAGCATAGTGGAAAATGTCTAACCCCTAAACTCATCTCATGGGCTTTAGGGTTATGGATTTTCTCTAACCCCTAAAACTCATCAAATGGGCTTTATGGTCATTTCAAGATTCCTAACCCCTAAACCCAATACAAAGCCTTTAGTGTTATTGATTTTCTCTAACCCCTAAACTCATCATATGAGCCTTAGTGTTGTTGAGAATCTCTAACCCCTAAATCCATTATATGGGCTTTAGTGTTAGTATAATTATTTAACCCTTAAATAAGCTATCTTCATATCACATATGGGCTTTAGCTATTTAGTGTTATTTCTTAAGCTCAAAATTAATTCCATTCATTTATCCATTGACTTAATCAATTTAATCCTTCTCAATTTATATCATATATAAATTAGGATTTAATCGATAAATAAATCTTTGCAGATTTAAACTTCAGGACATACTAGGGTCCTTGTAAATTTAATTACAAGTTTAATCCTTTTACCACTAATAAATTAATTAAACACTTTGATTAATTATTATGGTAAACCTTTTATGCTTGAAAGATAATTACTTTTGGGTGTGTGACTTTCTAGGTTCATGTCTAATTAGCAATGAGAATGAGAAAACACTTTTCTCTATTAATATGAAATCCCTATTTCATCCTTAGTCCCATAAGTCATGAGTGATGTCTAGCAAAACATATCATGACTACCTAATTAGAATGAATGTAAGTGTTTGATTACTTATCCATTCCATGGACCATCTATCATAATTAACACACACTAAAATCCCTTCATTACGAAATCTCAATCTTAGCTAGGGTAATGGATTTATCAAACCCTAATATGCTTTGATCATATGTCTATATCTCGATTCTAATTCTTGATCAATTGATTCCAACTAGAAACCATTTCTAGTGCATCTTAACTACCTCGCCCAAGGATTTGATTATCAAGAATAATCAGATAGTATAGGATTTCTTCCTTGTTTATTCAAGTTAATGAATTCTCTCT
>CATKHJ010072047.1:0-14006 GCA_949750685.1 Vernicia montana | reverse complement strand
AAAAAAAAGATATTTCATTAAATGAAAATATAATTCAAGATAAATATTATATTCATTAAAAAAAGAAACATAAGTTTTTTTCATTAATTTTACCACCTTATTATATTAATGAACTTTCCTCTCTTCCTCCCAACTTGGAATATCTTAAAATTTTGTTATTATTTTTTTTTTCCTCGCCCTTTCCATAGAAGACCTTCTCTATCCCTTTCTTCTTATTCCATCCAAAAGCAATGTTAAGCACAGTTGCTTGCACAGACTAATAGACATATAATTTGATCCGACAAAAAAAAAAGAAAAGAAAAAAGAAAAATGTAAAGTTCATTGGCATTTTATACTTTCACTTTTAGCATGTGGTACTCAAATATGTGAATGCATCAGCTTTATGCAAGGCAACAAATTATACACACATTATTACATGGGCAAATTACTATTTTATTCTTAAGATTATTGATTAGCAAGTTTATTCCTAATTTTTTAAAAAATAAATTAAATAAACTCTCATATTTATTTCTATTAACAAAACGACCTATTACAGTTAATAAGGCAATTTTTAGTAATTAAATAAAATATTTAATAGTGAAAATACTAAAATATCCTTAATTATAAGAGAAAGAAAGATAAACTTCAAATTAATTAGTGATTTGAGGGTATGAGAAGTGGGTGATTTCATGTTCGAGTCTCCCTAATCACAAAGAATTGTGTCTAATTTGGTAAAAGATGTTAAAGGGGAGAGCTACCCCCTGTTGTATAGCCTATTTCGACTTATTGGATTTTCATTGTGAAAAAAAAATTAATTAATTAGTGATTTTTAATTAGATCCAAAATTAATTTTGTTAAATAATTAATACAATATTTTTTTTATTGTTAGGTCATTGGAATTCAATTTTTGTTTTAAAATTTTCATATATTTTAATAATATAAAATATATTTTAAATATAAAATTATATAGACATTTCAAATTAATAAAAATGAACGGTTATATAATCATTTTATAGTGTAAATTATTTTTTATTTATAATATAAAAATACTTTTATTATTTAAAATATATAATATATTTTATTTTTTTAGGAGAAATTGTATTGACAAATTTAAAAGAATTAATGTTCAATTTGAACTTTCATTAAAAAAAAAAAAAGAAATAAAAGAAGAGATACTATGTTATACTAGATTTTATAATCACATAATATATAAAAGAATATTTTAATTTATTTCCATTCACTTAAAAAAAATTTTAGTTATTTTTTATAGAAAAATTATTTCATTAACTAAAACTAATGTGTGAGAGGTAATTTAATTCGTTTATAAAAAAAAGGATAAATGTATTAATTAAGTGAAATTTCAATGAGTAGTAATCTACTCTTAATTAATCCCACGTTGAAAAGAGCAATTCAAGTTTTCCAAAGCATAATGTAATGGTAAGTGCATATACGACTTGAACAATAAACTCAGGTTCGAATCTCCATTTTTCTAATGCTAAAAAAATAAATAATTACCAAAAAAAAGTCTTATAAAATAATATAAAAATTTATGTAGATAATTAATTTTTTGAAATAATTTAATATTTAATATTTATCATTATATCTATTTTTACAATTTTATATTTTAAAGTTAAATTCAAATTTACAATCATTCCAAATAATTATTTGTTGAAACGGATATTAAGATGATAATAATAAAAGGAAAAAAAAAAACAGTTATTATCAAAGGATTAGAATCCTCTCATGTTCATTCCAATATAATAGATAATGTTAATATAATTTCAATTATTAAATTCAAAATAAACTATTGAGATTTATTTTTACATTATAATTACAAATTTAAAAATTTTGAAATTATGCTTTTGCAATTGGTCAATTGCAGTGTGTTGGAGCAATAATTGATTTGAATTATTTAAATCGTATATCATGAAAAGCCAGGGACCAAAATAAAGCAGATTTTATTTTTTTGATAAAGCAATAAAGACTATTTTGTTCTTTGCCAAATAAATAAATTAATAAGGCTGATAAAGTTATGGTAGGGTAGGATATGTGAGGTAGTTTGTCTTGTTCTTCTTTTTTTTTTTTTCATTCCGATGTATAAAGAGATTAATAAATATATAAGAAAACTTAGATTTTTTTTTGGTATTGTTATTGTTATTATTATTATTATTATTACTTTATATTTCTGCCTTTATAACCTTTGATGAAGTTTTTCTTTGGCGTGGTAGGTTCGGAGCCTAAGTCTACCCATCAGTTGGGACAAGGAGACCCAGACTCTGTGCCTGGGCTCGATAGATGCTGGACTTTGATGTGAAGAGTTTTGAGAAGAACAATTTATGAAGTTGAGTGTGATGATGAGACAGTGGATCATTGTGGGTGTTGTTGAGTTGAGCTGAAGGTGCTGGACCTGTGATAGTGGTGCTGGACCAAATTTGGAGGCATTGGACCTCGGTGTGAGGATGGGAGTTATGCTTCGTTGTTGGCATAGAGCTTGCGCCTTGCATGGCAGGGGCATGGAAGAAAAAGCATTAGGGGTGTGCCAAGCCAATGCATGGCGCATGCTTTCCGATGCTTAAGTCAGTGATAGCATAATGGAGTTAAATGCTCGTGAAAGAGAGTAGATTTAGAGAAGTGGTACCACTATTTTCCTTGGGTGTATGAGTGAAAGTGTTTAATGATTGCTCTTAGGATGGACCTTTTCTAGTCGAGAAATAAAGTCTGGTATTGGACTTCGGAGAGTGACCATTCAAGTGAGAAGAAGGTCAGTCTCCCAGTAGATAACCGAGAGATTGCTTTTTCGATAAGACCTTTCTAGGCTCTGAAGGCGGCTAAAAGGATGGTGGTTAGCCAAAAAGTTTGCTAGGCAGCATTTATCATCACCCAAAAAGTCCCTTTGAGTTAGAGATAATTTTGTATTTATAGAGCTTTTCGCTAAGGAATTGGAGAAGGTGATTTACATGGTTGCGAGTGATTGATGAGTTAGGGTCACATCATTATATGGCTAGACAAGATAATGATGTGCCTCCAATGGTGATTGTAGAGCCTTGTGCATAGATGACAAAATCCCACTTCTCGGAGGTGGCAAGAATTGCATGTCAGGTGAGCTTGTAAGGAGTTATCGGAGATGACTTCCCTTTTAAGTTAAGCAAGATCATCTGCGAATGAGGTGAGGTGTTGATGCAAATAAGTGCCTGATGCTTAGATGACTATAGGGATGAGGTGTGAGGTGGCCTGTCTATGAGGCCTTGGGCCTAATTGCCGCTAGTTACTTGAGCTTGGACTTGAATTTTAGGATGACATGAGGCCTATTGTCTAGAGCATTTAGGTTTGTCTTGGACTTGGCTAGTACAACCTAAATTAGTGGAGCCATTTTTAGTTCTCATTAGATGGCCCCCTTATGAGCTGCTTATTGGGCACCACACTCAATTTTTAGCAAGCGCTTCGACACATTTAACCCAGCTTACCATAGGTTGGGTAAGGAATGGGAGTCGCCACTTGGTAAAATTGAGACACTGGTAAGAGATCAGGTTAGCTAAGAGGTCCCTTATAGTACCCAACTCCTTATAACGAACCTTAAATCCTAGAGATTTGGATTTGAGAGTTGGATCCTACTTTTGTGGTCTGTTTGGGAGTGATATGCCAATCTTTCCACATTGATTTTACAAAATTGTATTGATGCATTTGTAGTATTTAAAACACCAAAAGTGCACAACTAAGTATTTAAATTGCATAAAAGTAAATAGGGGTTTTCAAATCACCCTAAAATCCAACATATATGTAAAATTGCAAGTAAAATAAAGTTTTTTTCTTATTTTCTATCCTTGGGCACAATTTCCAAGTCATTTCTAGGCTCCCAAGGTCCGTTCAGGCATCCAAACTGCATCGGACCTACAAAATAACAAGCAAAACAAGCAAGGAAGCCGAGGGAGGGGCGTTCTACCTGTGGACATGATTTCTACCCTAAAACACCTGTCCCATGATTTTAGCATCTCCATTTCGCTAGTTCTTCCATTTTTCAGACAACAAATCCCAAATTTTGACTTTTCAATCTAATATTTAAATGATTCTCATTCTAAAACATGTTTCTAAGCATTTCATAACATTAAATTGAATTAACACATCCTAATTCTAAACATACCATTTATGAACATTCATAGCTCAGTCTACTATTCTTCACCTAAGCATGCATTTGATCTTCTATTTCTAAACACAAACACTTAATCTAAGTTTTTAAACATCTAAACATGCATAAACTAAGCAATAAACAATAAATCCAAACCCAAACATGCATAACTAAATAATTAAAAATAAGAAATTAAAAAAGAAAAAAGAAAAATGAATAAAAATTACCTGGTTCGCTATTGACCACAAACACGAACCTCCAAACAAAAGAACTAAAAAATGAACTATGAAAAATTCTCCAAGGCACAAGCAAACCTTAAACGGAAGCCTTCGCCTAGAAAATGTGGATGTTTGCACATTCATTCATCAAAGTGATCCCTTTATCAGCCTCATCAAGGGAAGGGATCCCAGGCTCCATTCCAACTCTCTCTCACCAATAACCTCGATCTCGCACAAGGACCTACAATTAGCATTAGGGGAGCTTCGGGAAGAGAATCAATCATGGCAAGGTTATACGGGATGAAAATTAATTATGTTGATGTAAGACACCAACCATGCAAACAAAGATCTTACATATCATGAAGCTTTTAGAGCAAGAGGGCAAGGCTCCATCAACCAACTCTCGCTCAAAACCTTGTGCATATAAACGACACTCATCAACCCTATAACTAGGTCTAAAAAATAAAACATCCTGAAACCTAGAATGGGTCATACTCGGATCCATCATTGATCACTTAGAAGCATACCAAGCAACAAGGCATAACAAGGCCAACAAAGGCTATGTATATGGAGAAACCAACAATGGACAGAGAAAACGAGTTAGGTTCATAGTTTGAAGAGGAAATAGGCAACTAACTATGATTTGCTTTAAGTCATAATAAATGCCTCATCAAAGCTCTAAGACTAACTTTTGGTTTCCAAAACTATCCACATAAACTACACCTTTTAATAACCTTCATAATTGCACCGAAGACTAAGGAAAAACTTTTGCAGTTTCCCAAGAAGTCCATTACAAGTCTTGATGACTTCAATAAGTGCCACATAGAGTTAACGAGGGTTAGACCGTATAGGCTCCAGGATAAAAGACTTAGCGCTTTGACAACCATCTAGTTTGCACCAGAAGGACTCTACTCCTACTGCCGCACACTCAATCACTCGAGTCAGTGGAGTAGGGGGCCATTTGATGAAGACTAAAAATGGCTCATCATAAATGGGCTACGTCATCTAGGCTCAAAGAAACCCAACTCCTCCAAGAAGTAGGCCTCAAGACATTCAATTGTCTAAGACTCAAGGCAACGTAACATCTAAGTGCAAGACCTCATAAAAAGGACACCTTGTGCCTCATCTTCTCTCTCATCCAAGTATAAGAACCTTGCTCCAACAATAACTCGTTCGCCAATAGATGATCCAACTAAGCTTACAAGGGATGTCTCCATTGACAATTCCGTACAAGTTTGCAAGACACCTAATCTCTGCCACCTCTAGGAAACTAGATTATGTCACTTCAGCACAAGGCTCCACAACATCCAAAATAGGTATATCATTACCTTGTCCAATTATAGAATGATGCCACCTTGCCTCATCATGTACTCATACCCATACAACTTCTACCTACTACAAATACCTAATTGTCTCCTACTTACACAAGACTTTAAAGGGAAAAGTTTTGGGTGAGGAGACTTTTGGGGAGTGAGAGTAAGAAGAGCCTATTGAAAGGTCCTTTAAAACTTCAAGCAACACCCTTCTTGGTACTCAGAGCTAGGAAGGCCTTGCCTAAAGAGCAGTCTCTCGGTCATCCACTTAGAGGTTGTCCTCCTCACTTTAAGCTGGTCACTTTGCAGAGTCCAGCTACTAAAGACCTTCTTTCCCTACTGAAAAAGGTCATAGTGAGAGTCTCTCAAATGCTCTCATTTAGAGAAGTAGTGGCATCATCTACAAGTCCACTTTTTCCTCGAGCCTTTAGCTATGAACATGTAGTCATATTGATGGCTTAGCGCAACTTCCTAATACTTTCTCTCCTTCTGTCTTTGCCATGCAGGCTGAGATCTATTATCACTTCAGGAGACTAATTCCTGGCTTTCCATCAAACAAGGTCAATGCCTTCCACCTAGTAAGTCCAGCACATTCCATCCAACAAGGTTAACACTTTCCAACAGAGTAAGGTTCAACACCTTCAGTTTATTTACACCCACGGGGATCTACTACCTTAAACTCTCGAGGCAAACATAAAGATGATCTTAGCCTAACATCCTTTCCTTTGCCTTAGGCAAGACTTGCGCTTGCCAGGAAAGCTCAGGCCCAGGACCTGGGATGCTCCTGTCCAATTAGGGGGGAATAAACCCCATCACCACCACCCAATCCAAGATTCAAACTCAAAATTATCTATTGACAGAGATTTCAAGTATTTACAATTGGAATTTCAAAGTTTCTTTAATTTATTATTAGGGTTGTGAACGCTAAATTTTTGACCCTGAAACTCAATGATGAGGAATCGAATGGTTCTTCCTAGATTTGATTCATTGTTCTTAGGTTTTGGCCAGTTTGGGATTTTTTTAAACATTTTCTCATGGATTCTTAAAATTCATATGATTTTGTATTTAATTGCATGAAAACCTTAATTTTAGAAATTTTTAAAAAATTATATTTTGATCCCTAGAAGTTTAAAAAATTATATTTTAGTCCCTGAAGTGGTGGACCCAGAGCAAGGGGTGCATGGCCCCTCCATGCGCCCTTAGCTAGGGGCGCGTGGAGGGCTTTTTAACTGCTCCTTTTTTTTTTTTTTTTTAAATTCTTTTGAATTTTGAAATTTCTAACTGCGCCCTATCCCCAATACCAATAGATTGAGGATAAGGGTCGATTTATAAATCTTTTTAGAGTTAAAAAAATTTTTGGATGGATTTTAATAAAAAATAAGATTATTAATTAAAAAATATAAAAAACTCAAAATCATTTTGGGAGACGTTTTTTTGGGGGAGGATCATTTTTTTTTTCTTGAAAACATAGAAGCTTGAGGGCTTCTCTCTACACGTCTGGAGCAGTTGAGACCTGCAAAAAAAGAACAAAACTACAGAAACCTAAACACAAAACCCATATAATTAAGTGAATCAAATTCAAGTGGAATCGAAAACAAGGTACGAAATTGAGTGTCTTTTGGTGTCTGAGGGCTGAAACCCATCTTCCCTATGATCCCCATTGCAATCAAGCCTTAAATGGCCTGATGGACCTAAGGGGTCTAATGGGAATTATGTGGTTTATTTATTTATTTGTTAAATTTTATTCCATTTTCATTTATCTCAATTTGAATATCCATGTTATATGTTTCTGTTCATGTTCATATATATTAGGATATTAGTTTTATTGCTTGTATACATTTGATTCGTATTCTGGCCGGCCTCCAATGAATGATCAGAACCTATTTTTGATTGTTCAGAGGAAAAGACTTATGAATGTGTTTTACTTGATTCTTTGATTTGATTTTTGTATTTTCATATTTCATTGTTTCATTTTCATTCATATACGTCATACCATACATATATATATATATATATATATATATATATATATATATATATATATATATATATATATATATATATATATGAAACCCATGCATATGCATCATTAGATTGCTCTGAATCGACCAAAAGGATCAAATCTGTTGCTGCCCAGAAGGTAAGAGGTGCATGCAATGCAAAGGTCATGCGCCCCTTTACCCTTACTTGGCCTTTTGTTCAACATATTTTGCATGCCCAGATGATGCCATGCACCTACTTTCTTTCCTGTTCTTCGTGTTTTTGCATTTTGTTTTGAATCATTTTTGATATGATCTAACCATATTGTTAAGTTTTTCATGAGTTTTGTAGTGTTTCATTGTCATTTTGATGTTTGGAGGCTCCTGGAAAAGCCAAAAATCAATCGGAGAATCGATGGAGGAAAATCAAAAGAGACGAGTTTATCCAACCTAGAGACAGGCGCATGGGTCTCTATGCGTCCTTATGACAGGCACACGACACCCCATGTGTCCCTAGCTTCATCTCAGCAGATCGAGCGCTTTGGATTTTTTTGTTATTTTTGTTTATTTCCCAGGGGTTCCAGGGTAGTCCTAGGTCCTCTAGTTTAGTTCCATTAGTTAGGTTTCTTTTTATTTTAAATTATTTTTGATGGATTCCCCCCTACCCTTTAATTGTAATTTAATCTAGACTTAAGTTTTGAATGTTTGATCACCTAACCTGCAACTTGGTAATTAAGGGACTTATGCATGCAATTGAACCTAAAATGATCCTTGATTGACCTAGAATTGCATGTTGAACTTAGGTAAATAATTAGATTAATTAACTAGTATGCATGTTTAGGTTGCCTATTGTTTATGCTTTATTTTTCTCAACATATTTCGTGTAAGCATGACGATTTTGTTGAATAAAATTGGTAGAAACAAGGCATGTTTAGGATGTAAGTGAATTAGGATGGCATGATGCATGTGTAGAAATTCACCAATTGGCTAAGGCATAATCACATGGTAAGTCCAAAGCACTAATACAGCTAAGCATTATTTGAGGCATGCTGTAATATTAAATAACACACCATATGAAGTGGAATGACCGATGTTGTGATAAACTGTCATGTTAATATGGCTCAAAAAACCTAATGAAAGCATGAATTAACGAGACCAAATAGTGGAAGCCAACCTCATAGCTGGGTGGCCTGAGAGCCTAACACTTTCTCAGGATCTTACCTAACTTCCTTACCCAGAATCTCTGATTTGTGTGGTTAAGTAAGAAGCAAGGAATCCTAGTCACTCATTTTTCTTGTTTTTTAAAAATTAGGTGGCGACTCCTTTCTTCGTTTTGGGTCCTAGCCCATAGATTACCTTTTGAAAATGGATTCAAGAAAATGTAGGCCCTTAGACAAACTGTTAGCGCTTGTTAGGAAGGGGAGGACTAGAATAGCCCGCGTTTGCTTCATTTTGCATGTGTAGTATTAAAAACAGTGCATAATCCATCCACCCGGGGCCAGAAATTTAGTCGTGACTATGGCGACTCCACTGGGGATATGAGAAGTTGATTCCCATTTTGGTCTTTTTAATGCAAATTCAATTTAGGTTAGTTGGGCTTGCATCATGACACTTTGCACACGAGCAACCCCTTGGATGGGAGCCTAGAACCCTCGAAAATGTTGAGGAAAGGGTCCATTTGCTTCACTCGACCATTGGGATCTCCAATCAGTATTACCACTCATAAGCATGTACCTTAGGGTATAAAAAGACTTGGGCAAGTATATCAAGTACCTTTTCGAGTAGTATAAGCCCATTTCTTTCTTGTAGGAGCCGAAGCCATAAGCCTTAAATTAAACCTATGTAATGACTTAGCAATCTCCCTTAGAACTCTCCAAATGTGTTTTACATATGTATGAGCCCAAGCTCAATATCCTTGCTGGATTGAAAAGTAGAAAACCTAATGGGCTTGGGCCATAGATTGATCTACACTATACATGCCTTTAAATTTTGAGAGTTATGCATGAAACGAGCTTGTGTTCCCCTTGTTGGATCATTTAAGCCAATACCAAAAATCCTAGGGTAGGCCTTAAAAACCACATGTGTGGGAGGAATAAGGTTGGAAGGTTTACTTTTCACTGCTTGCGCATGTGTTTGCTAGCTACGTTTAATTCATGCATCATATAAGTTAGTAATCATGACATCATACTAACCCTTTGTTTTGAAGCCATTTAAGAGTAGCTTTATTTTGATTAGACATAACATCACCCAATGGCAAGAGAACTTATGATGAGATGCTCCAAACTCATTTTGAGGAAACACCCATGATCTTTGACCTTGAGTTGATTCCAGAATCTAGATGCAAAAGCAAAGAAGTTACTTTCAATGGTAAACTCATTCCTTATATACTTCATCTCCAAGAAATGGAGCAATTAGAGACGAGATTCCAACAATGGGTATCAGAGGATGAAACTAGGAAAGATCATAAGTTTTGAGGTTATCAAGCCAAACATGTGGATTCTTTGGGCCTAGCTATACCAGGATAATCGTATGTCATTGGAGGAGCATTGGATCCTTATTACATAAAGAAGCTAGTTGAAGCCAAGATTAAGGTAAAGGAGGTTCATGAAGCGTTCCTTGCAAAGTGTTCTCACAATGACCTCTTAGAGACTTATGAAGGATGCATTTTCTTATATTGTGGTTACGAGTTCTAGTTCCTCGTTTTGATTTCTATGTTCACTTCCAATTCTATGTAATAAGTGAAAGGAGTTGTCCTTCCAAGTTTGATAAATAGAAACATTCTTTTTTGATTTATTCTCTTTATCAGTGTGTATGAGAAATGAGAGCCAAAAAGAAAAACAAAAGATCTCTAAGTTGAAAACCCGAAAGGGCGACTTAGGTAAAAGTTAAAGCAAAAAGAAAAGATCAAAAGAAAATTCAAACCTCGTTAAAGAAATATTCTCCAAGTTATTTAGGCAAAAATTAGAGGTATAGAGAATATCAATATTGAAAATGAAAATCACTTGGGACTAAACGACTTGGAATGAGGCACAAAGATATCACTAGAACCATGTCTGATTTGAAATGAAGCTACACATTAGGCATTTCATGCATTTTTCATGCATCATAAACATTTCATGCATCCCATGCATCATGGACACTTAAACTGATTCAAGCCTTCCACAGTCATAGCTTCGAGAAAGAATTGGAGTAGTGCTTCTTGGAGGCGACCTGGGGGCAGACTAGTACGCCAAACTCCTCCTCGATCAAAACCGTTTACAATAAAGGAATCAGTAGTTTAGAGACATAATCCGCTGGCTTCAAAAGATACTCCACTTGGTACCCCAGAACGGTCAGATACGGAATCAAAAAATTCAGTTGATACCTCTTTGCCACAGTTGGAAACTGGAAATACTGTTGAAATGGCAGATGAATTGGAAGCTACTATTAGATGAGTTATGGAAGCTGATTTGGCACCGATGGTTAGGGATCAACTTACCAAGTCCTGAATGAGTGCCTTCTCTCACCTGCTAATCATGGAGATCAGGCTAATGTTGTTGGGGCTACTGTTGTTGTTGATGATGGGAAGCAAACCAATTATCGGAATTAAGGTAATAGGAATCAACATGCTGATGACATGTTTCCTGATCTAGATGATTACCTTCAGAATAGACATAAAGACACTTCAAAAGAGAATGAGGAGCTGAAGAGTCAAATGAATTGCATTGAAAAGCTAATGAAGGGAAAAAAATTTGGCAAGATTGAAAATCTGAGTGCTTTGACTATTGATGGGGCTGATAAGCTGCCAAGTAGATTTAAGGTACCAGACATGACCAAGTTCGTTGGGACAGGTGATCTAAATATTCATTTGAAAATGTATGCTACCCTTATGAGCACAACTTGTACTACTGAGCAGCAAATCTTGCAGCTTTTTCCAACTTCTTTGGATGGGGTTGCAGTGAAATGGTACTATAACATAGACAAAAGTAAGGAAGAGCATTGGAATTTGTTATCTAAGAGCTTTATAGCCCAGTATGACTACAACACTTTGCTTGAGGTGACCCTCAAGGATTTAGAGACTATTAGGTAGAAATCAGGGGAGGCCTTCTCTAACTATATCATGAGATGGAGGGAAAAGGCCTCTAAGATGACAAATAGGCCAATCGAGAAAGAACAGGTTCGTTTGATTGTGAAAGGATCCCTACATGCTTTGTATAACAAGCTTTCTATCATCCCTCTGAAGACATTTGAGGATCTATATGACTTGGGTCTTCAGTTAGAGGAAGTGGACTATGACAGGTCTAAGGCATAAAGCCCTAGGCCAATGAACCAGCAGTCTGGGTATCAAGCTTCTAGTAGTGATGTAAAGACTACTGATGTGAACATAGTTAAAGCTCCGAGGAAGTTTTATCAGTTTAATCAATGTTTGTTTACCGTCTTGAATAGGTTGATGAAAAGGAATATTCTACAACTTCTAGATCCGAGGCCATTTCCCAATCCTCTGCCTAGGAACTTCAATGCTAATGCTTACTGTTGCTTCCATCAAGTGGCAAGTCATGATATAGACAAATGTGGTAGGCTGAGGCATGAAATCCAAGAACTGATTGATAACAAGATGATCCCGAATTTAGAGCTACCTAGTGTGAACCCTTAATTTTACACCCCTAAATCCTTAAAAAAAAAAAATAAAATTATGGAAATAGGTTGTGGCTGCTGTAGGGAGGCCTTGAGATTCGGAAGAGTAGGCCTACAGTTTCGCAAGTACCACTTATGGCTATCGCAGGGTTGCTCTGCGGCAGCAGTGGCGAGAATCTAACTTTTCTGCATTTTTCACATATCCCACATTTGAAAAACATAGTTTCTGACCCCAACCTTCACCCTATATATAGGAGACCTCCCATACATCATTCTCCAACTTCTGGTGAGCTTGAAAAGCGTTTGCATCAAGCAAACCAATCTCCCTTAGCTTGGTCCATCAAGGAACAAGCCCTCAATTTTAAAGTTTTCTTTTTCTTTTGCTTTGCTATTGCTCCTTGCTTTGCAAAGCAAGTTGGGTAACTTACCGAGTCAACCCGACGAGTCAAAGGCTTTCCGCTCCGCCACCACTCAAGGTTCATTTCGAGGTGGAGCTAAGATCAGGTCGACCACTTCATTCGCCCTACGTCCCCAAGCTGCACAAACGCAATGTAATTTCTTGTTCTTTATCTTTTTTAATTTCTTTTACTTTATTTTTTCCCTCCTTAGGATTCTCTTTCTCCCTTTAAGGCTCCTTGCCTAATTTTTGCTCTTTTACTCCCTCATTACTCTATTAAATTAATTAATAAAATTGGTTCACCTAGGGTAATTACTTAATTAATCTAAATTAATTAATTCAACTTGATAAATCAATTAAAATTAATTAATCAATCCAACCTTCTCAAAATTAATCAATCGAAACATGATAAAAATGTTAGGCTAAACTAATCCCTTCGCAAGGAGGGAGAACTGCGTGGGTTCTGATTCCCATTCAAAGGGATACACAGGCATGCTTGATTCAAAGTATCGAATCCAATTAAAATAAACCAACTTCTCCCCCATCACCTTTTTCACTAGTTAGGTTTCCTTTTAGTTTACTTGCTTGATTTTTAGAGGATTAGTTTGAAGAATATGTGATTTCCCTAGAACCCATAAGGGCTAGAGGAAGTACCCTCTAATTTGGGATTTTATTGTAATATTAATCATTTCTTCATTTTCTTTTATTTCCCTTATGCTTTATTTTTTGGAATGGATGGAATGGTTATGCATCTATTAAACTATCCATACATCTTAACTTGTTCATGAAATTTAATTTTCAAAGTCACAATCATATTAATTGCCAAATTTATTTTATTAAAATAAATAGAAAACCTAGTCCCCAAATCCACTTTGGTTTCGAGACTAGTGTACTTTTTCCTTGGGATAAAAATAGAGTCAAAATGGGTTTTTACTTTATATTTTCGCCAAATAAAAATAAATTAAGGTGGTGACTCGTGAAAAACACTTTTGAAATAAAAAATCAGCTTGAGGGCTTCCCCGTGAGTTCTTTCCCAAATGAGCATTTTGATTTTCTTTAGTGGATCGGACCAGTTGTCACGACCCAACTTCCGAGTCGCGACGGTCCTAGGGCATGGGTATCCGTAAGGGCACCAATCACCCGTAGAACCCATAAGCACTAACTATCACATGCAAATTTAGCAGCATAATAGCTATAACTATACCTTATCCATTACACAATATGCCCAAGAATCAACCTGCATTAAACATACACTCCCAATACAATCATAACCTCACTTCATTCAATTAATTTCCCCAAACTTCCATGCTCAATATCTCAATCAACTCATACTCATAAGCAATTTAATGTCTTGATTGATAAATAAACATAATTTCATACTTA
>CATKHJ010072046.1:0-17974 GCA_949750685.1 Vernicia montana | reverse complement strand
ACCCCAGACAAAGATAAATTTAGTTCATGAAAAAATAAAGGATAATCTCCATATCATTAATATCAAAATAATACATTGAATTAATATTATCAATCCAATAATTAAAAGACAAAAATAATAAGGAAATAAACTTACAATTTAGTTCGGTGCTCAAATCCAATCTCTTGGTATTTGCACAAAATAATATCCCAAGAACCAAATACAATCTTTATTGAAGCATTGACTGATGAAAAATAAAAATCTAAATGAAATGTGTTTGAATTTGAAAGTAGAATGGAATAGGAGAAAAATCTATTACAAAATAGCTGTGCAAAACTCGCTGCGAAGAAAGCTCCTGCAAAACCTCTTTCTGCCTAAAAACTCAATAAAACTCTTTTTCTCTCTTTTTTTTAAAACCTCACCTTAATCACCTCACCAAAAACAATAAAACACTCCCGTCCTTCACCTCTCTTCCTCACAATCACACCAACTCTCTCACAAAAAAAAAAACAAACAAAATAAAATAACACTCGCGTCTCTCCATCTATATATATATATATATATATATATATATTATAATTGATTTTTTGTTTTTTTAGCGCAATTGAAGGCACACAGCAATTGCGCCTTCAATTGCGCCTACTGCAATTTGTTTACTTTTACTTCTTTTTTTTTAATCACAATCACTTCCATGATTGATGATTTTTTTTTAATTATATAAAATAGTGGAACCCACTATTATAATAATATATTTTTATATTTATGGGCTACTCTTTCATTTCATGGTCCACTTTTGCTTCAAATCCTTCCATTTCTTTATTTTATTTATTAAGCTGAACAAGACTAACAAACATATTAAAAATACCACAATTAAATATAAAATAAATATTAAATTAACATTAAAATCATAATTTAAACATAATAAAATTATGACAAAACAAAGGACTGGTCTATTAGTTACTTTGAGCAGCTGAAAGATTGTTATGCAGATGATGAAGATTTTAGGCAGACCTGGGAAGATTTTTCTGGTGGTCGTTCTGTGTCTGAATTTTACATTTAGGATGGGTATTTAATGCATGGTAATCAACTTTGTCTCCCTCGCACTTCATTATAGAAAAAGGTAATTCGTGATTTACATGGAGGAGGGTTGGCTGCTCATTTGGGGCGAGATAAAACTATTGCTGCAGTCATGGAATGTTTCTACTGGCCACAAATACTGAAAGATGTGTCTAGGTATATTCAGAGATATTATGTGTGTCAAACTGCTAAGGGACAATCTAAAAACACAGGATTATATATGCCTTTACCAGTCCCTGAGAACATTTGGGAAGACTTGTCTATGGATTTTGTATTGGGCTTACTTCACACTCAGAGGGGTGCAGATTCTGTCTTTGTTGTTATTGACAGGTTCTCCAAGATGGCGCACTTCATCCCTTGTCGAAAAACCTCTGATGATGTGAGCATAGCCAGACTGTTCTTCAAAGAAATAGTTTGGTTGCATGGTATGCCAAAAACCATTACTTCCAACAGGGACAGTAAATTTCTTAGCCATTTTTGGCGAATATTGTGGAAATTGTTTGACTCTACATTGAATTTCAGTAGCACTGCTCACCCTCAAATGGATGGACAGACAGAAGCAGTCAACCGTACCCTTGGGAATCTGATTCACAGTATCTGTGGGGATAAACCAAAACAGTGGGATGTGGCATTGCCTCAAGCCGAATTTGCCTATAACAATGTTGTTCATAGTGCTACTGGCAGGTCTCCTTTCTCTGTTGTCTACACTAAGATGCCACAGCATACTCTGGACTTAATCCAACTTCCTAAAGATGTAGAAAAGAGTGTTGCAACAGCTCATATGGCTCAACAGGTGGTATCAGAGCAGTCTAAGGCTTGTCTCCTCGATGACAATCTACGGAGTTTGAAGCAACGTCTTTGTTGACAGTGATCGCGAAGAGCATACTCTTTCAAGAGTAAATTTTCGAGATCCAGAATATGGAAGAAATAGCACTCGAGATGATGTAACTCGCAGTCAACGTTCCTGATTTAGAAAATAATTCTTATTTTCAGGATCGTGGATATGGTAGATCTTGCACTGGAGATTATGTAGCTCACAGTCAATCTATTCGTAGAGACATTCCTAATTTTAGAGGTATTTCTTATTTTGATGGTGATTTTTACAAAAAAGATTTTGTGAAGTGGTTGTTTGATTTGGAGGTATATTTTTATTATTATGATATTCATTGGAAGGAAAAAGTTAGACTTGCTTCTTGGAAATTAATTGATGATGCACTTGAATGGTAGGTTGATTATCAAAAAACATATGGTAAAATTCGTTCATGGTCAAGGATGAAAGAATTATTAGTCTATGAATTTTATCATGGTTGTTATGTGCTTTATAATTTAAATAAAAAATTAAAAAAGTATCATGAGGAGTTGAAAAATTATTCTCATATTTACTTTACTCCATATTGTGAAAAAAATTATAAAGCAAGTAGTAAATTTACTAACATGCAAAGATTGGAACAAATTGCACCGAATATAAATTCTAGTCTTCTTGAAAATCCATCAATAGCATGTGATCAAGTGTTTGTGCCAATTAAATTGGATGAAAATGTTCATCATTAAATTGAATTTCAAGAATATCAAGTCTAAGAAGCCAATGACATTGAAACTACGGTATATAGTGTTTTGGGTGAATTTGTTGCCAAATATGAAGCAGGCCATAAAGATTTTGGTATTCAAGGAAAGGTTACTTCTTTTGCTAGGATTTTGAGATACAATAATTCAATAATCAAAAACCACAAATTATAAAGCATGAAATTGAAAGTCTTAACACTAGCAATGAGGAATTATTGATAAATCAAATTATTGATTTTCAAAGTGAACCCTTAACCTACAAGTCCCATGATTTTATTGTGAGTGAATTTCAGTACGTTGATTTTATTGGAATTAATAATTTCAATTTTCTCCATATCAATTGAATGTTCAAACAAAGATATTAATTGGAAGTTACTTCATGAAGACACAATTATATTCAAAATATTTATTTGTTTGACATGGAAGATTTCAATTTCAAATTATAAACTCGATATCAAGTTTTCTTGAAGTGGAGTAGTATGACACAGTAGTCTCAATATATTTTGTAAATATTTTAATAATTATACTTATTGTAATTTCCTAATTAGATTAGACTTATTTTTCTTGTTTTTCAAGTAATTTTAGAATAGTTAGGATTCCTATTTAGTAATTTTGTTAGTTTCCAATTAGGGTTTGATACCTTATAAATAGGCATATTATGTAATAGTTTAGGGACTCTCTCATTATCAATAAAAATTCAGTCTCTTTTGCTCCTGGTAAACTCTAAAATTAATCTTTCCTACTCAATGATATTTGAGGTTTAGACGTGATCTAGTCTTATTATCCCTCGTTTCTTCACTGCATCATCTAACTAGACTAACACTTTTGAAACATCTGCATCACACCCACCCTCAACTGATTTATTAATAAATAAAAAAAAATAAAGAATACAGATTGAAAAATTCCAAACCAGCTTACATGCACAAGTAATTTAAATTATACTAATGTTGTCAAATTTTTTATACACAGTATTAAAACTCATTTTACGTTATTATTTTAAAAAATATAAAGAGATTAACCGGACTAGTTGATTCACTTTTTAATCAAATTCAAAAGACATATCTACGTCCTATAATGTATTAAAAATTCAAAAGATATACTTAGCATAACAATTATAATTAAGTATTAATTATCAATGCAATAAATTAATAGTCAATAGTTAAAAAATCAAATGCTGACAAAACTACTGTATTCTCAAAACTAGTAATTGAGAGTTTAAAACAAATAAACAATACTCCTTTCATTTTAAAATATCTATCATTTAAGATTTCGGTATACGAATTAAAAAATTATTAAATTATCACAATTTAATAATAAAAAAAAATTAAAATATTTTTTTTATTTTAGTATGAAAAAATATAAACAATTAATGTAAATATTTACTAGAGAAATAATTAAAAGGTAAAGTTGAAAAAATAATAATAAAACCACGTTTTTATATTTTCTGTCGTTGGATTGTATTTTAGAAAAATTAAATATATAGGTATTTGTGTGAAAATCTAAAAATCTAAAATAAAATTATTAAAAAAAATTGAAATATAAACATTTATATGAAAAATCTGAAAGAATATGATAAAAGTGTTAAAAAAATTTAATGTATAAGTATTTATATGAAATAATGAGATAAAATTATTAAACACTTAATAGTTTGGGATTTTTGATGTAATTAAGCTTATTTAAATCTTAAAACTACATGTATTTTAAAATAAAAATATATATATATATATTTAAAATGACAGATATTTTAAAACATAATAATTTATAATCATTATTTGGATTGACTATTAATATGTTTCTATATAGAAAATTAATATGTGTTATCATTTTACTTTAAAAATTTTATTGAAAAAAAAAAAACAAGTGTTAGAGTAAACAATTAAATAGAAATAATTTAATAATTTAACATATTAAAAGATGTGGATAAACTTTTTTTTTTTTTTCAAAAGATGTGGGTAATGTGTACGCATGATGATAGAGGTGTTCACATGTCTAAAGATGTATACATTCGACTCAGTAGGGCTTTATTAATTTTTAGTTTGAACATAAAGTTTAATGTCATGCTGATCCAACCCACTTGAAAAATATTTTTACCTTGGATCCGAACTAACATATCCCACCCAGTTAAAAAAAAATTATTTTTTAAATATATTTTATTATTGTGGACGCCAGATTTGAATTACACCAAATATTCAAAAAAATATATATATTTTTTTTATTATTTTAGACTAAGCTTTTTTTTTGCCTTGATATTTTAGACTAAGCTTAGACAGAACATAAAGAAGAGATTCAATACAGAAATAACTACCTAACTCCTAAGGGATCATGAAAAGTGTTGACTTGTTCTAGCTAATAAAGTCTTTATTTTACACGTAGTTACCTCTATTTCAAAATTCAAATTTCATAATAATTTAATTTTATTAATTTTTATATTTAAAATGAGATAATTTATAAAATTTATTTTTAATATAAACATAATTTCAAAATAAATATAAATTATATCATTTTGTAAAAATTTAATTTAATAATATTTTGATTTAGTGTCAAATTATACATATATATTATAATTTTTTCAAATTTCAATGTTATTAATTATTATTAAATAAATATAACTAATTAAGAAAATAAAATAAATTGAATTCATTTTATACACAACGTTTGGAATAATTTTTTCATAAAAATTCAATTCAATTCTATAAATTAAATTGAATTCTTTTAAATAAGTTTTTTTAAAGGAAACTTAAAATCTTTATTTTACTAAAGAGTTACAAAATAAAAAGATACAAAAAATTTTAAATATTAATTAATTAGTAAGTTTCATTATCATCACTACCACTCCAAATGATGTCATTTCCCTCCACATTTCTCTTTATCCACCAATGATAAATCAATTTTCTCATTTTTCTTTTCATCAATTTAATTATGAATTATTTTGTTTAAATTAATCATGTTGAATAACATGACTAAAATTTGTTTTTGATTAATTAAAATTTATTATTATCTAAACTTCTATTTCGTCTACAATTTGATCATCATTGTCAATATTACAAACATTCTGTCAATCACCTCATTATAAATCCTAAGTCCAGAATGCAAAACTCGAAGGTTGCCATTTATGGCTATTAGGAAGTTTCCCATCAATGGTTTAGTGAGAAGGATCATCAGGTTGATAAGTGTTGATGAAGGATTCCTAGCTAGAGCAAAAATTTCACCATCAAATAACCAGATATTCCAAAAGTAAAGGTAAGAATCTGACCACTATACATAAGCAGAAATGGAAAGTATTATTGAACAAGCATTTTTATTATGATCCAAAAAGCTTGAATTTCAAGCATATGAATACAAGTAGCCTTGCTTGGTTGCAAGTAGTTCTTTAAAAAATCCATTCTAAGGCTCTTCTTTACAAGCTTCAATTTCTAATTAAATTGACAGGTTCTTTGGCATGGCATTTGAGCCTCTCCAACGAAAATATCAAAAGTTCATATCCTAAGCACCCGCTATGATCAATGAAATTTGATCACAAGATAGAGGTGTATCACAAAACCGAATAGAATATTGAGATTTCAAATAGTTTCCACCAACATTAATAATCTTGTGGAGAGAGACAGAATATAATCAAATATGCAAATGAGAACATAAAGTTAAAAGGAGAACCTTATCACTTAAGAATTAATAATAAATAGCCAAAGTTTTCCAAAAAAAAAGTTAAGTTGATCCCTTCTCTCACACTGATATTGGTGAAATGTAACTCAACTAACGGATTATAAGGTGAATTGGGTTAATAAATTTCTATTATTTAAGGGTCAAAATGTGCATTTTCAATTATCTACTAACTCACTAACTATTTGTAAATTGTTGTGGAAATTGACACCGAATTAGAGTAAAACTGTAGCTAATAATTTGATAAAAAAAATAAAAATGATTTGGACACACAGATTTTACGTGGAAAACTCCCAAACAAATTAAGGTAAAAATAACAGGCAAAGATAAAAAAAATTTCACTATGAGAAAATAATATGAGTTACAATAACACAACCTCTCTTTATTTTATAAGGAGAAAACAAATTAATTTCTCTCTTTTAAAATAGGAGAAACACATTCAAATATTTTTATCTCTCAAACTCTCTATTTTCTCTCAAAATTGGAATGCATTTTAGGCTTAAAACTCTAGCTTTTATATAAGCAAAGAACCAACATCTTCAATCAAAATTTCCTTATTTTGGCCACCTACCTTACCTATTTTTGACAATAATTTGGTGGGTAGTTGAGTTAATTTTGACAATCTCCCACTTGAAAATTTGATTAAAGATCAATCAATATTCACACCATTTTTTCTACCTTGTCATCCATGTTGCTTGTGTCTCTGCTAGGCTACTAGAGGATCAACACCAAATAAATTTATCGGTATTGACCGCCTTTGTCATAAAATCTGCTAGATTGTCTTTCATATGAATTTTCTGCATATTCACTGTTTTTTCTTCCACTTTCTCAAGAACGAAGTGGTACTGAACTCTGATATGTTTGGTCTTTGAATGAAAGGCTGGATTCTTTGCAAGATGCAAGACACTCTGACTGTCACAGAACAAAGAAATTTTCTTTTGTTCGTGCCCGAGCTCCTCCAATACCATTTTTAACCATACCGCTTCTTTACTAGCTTGTATAGCTGCTACATATTCTGCTTCTATTGTTGACGTAGCCACAACTGACTGCAGTTTTGAAACCCAGCTTACAGCTCCGCTAGCAAGAATAAACACATATCCAGTGGTGGATTTTCTTTTGTCAAGATCACCTGTATAATCTGAATCAATATATTCTCTGACAATAAAGTATGATCCTTCATAACATAATGCAACATCTGTGGTCCACTTAATGTATATCAGGACTCGTTTTACAGCATTCCAATGCTCTCTACTAGGATTCGCCATGTAACAACTAACCACTTCCACTGCATATGCAATGTTTAGTCTTGTACAAATCATAGCAAACATAAGGCTTCCCACTTCTGATGTATACGGTACTCAAGACATCTCAATCCTCTCTGCTTTACTGCTAGAACTCATTTTGGAGGACAACTTGAAATTAACAGGAAGTGGGGTAGAAATTGGCTTACAATCTTGCATATTGAAGCGTCGCAAGATCTTCCTCAAATAATTCATTGCTTCTTGGAGAGTTGATGGCTCCCCTTCCTACTTTAGAAGACAATATGCAACATTACTCTCAATAACATACTCTGAGTGCCAATCTGGTCATTTTCTCAAACGATCTGACCGTCGAATTTTTGGCTCTTCGAGTACAACTGGTTCCTGTTCCTCATGCTTCGGTGCTGCTTCAGAAGAATCCTTTTGTTCAGACTCTTTTTCCACCTATACCACTGTAGTCTCTGACTTTTCTTTCACAGTGCTATCATCACCTTCTTCTTTCTGTAGTTTATCTTCTGTGAATATAACATCCCTGCTGACAATAACCTTGTGGGCAGTGGGATCCCACAGGCGATACCCCTTTACTCCGTCAGCATACCCCAAGAATAGGCATTTCCTAGATTTAGGATCCATCTTTATGGTTTCTTGGGCATTATATATCACATACACTGGATTTCCAAATATATGGAGGTTTGAGTAATCCACTGGCTTCCCAGTCCACATCTCCATCGGTGTCTTCAACTCAATTGCAGTTGATAGGGCCCGATTTATCACATAATAGGCGGTATTGACTACTTCTGCCCATAATTATTTTTCCAAACCTACAGCTCCCAACATTGCTTTTGTTCTTTCTAACAAGGTTCTGTTCCTCTGCTCTGCTACTCCATTCTGCTGAGGAGTATATACTGTAGTGAACTGCCTTTTAATGCCTTCATGATCACAAAACTCAACAAACTCCTTGCTAGTATATTCTCCTCCATTATCTGACCTCAGACACTTTATCTTCTTCCCAGATTCAAGCTCCATCTGTGCTTTGTATATTTTAAAAACTGAAAATACATCTGCCTTCATTTTGATAAAATACACCCAACATCTCATTGAATAGTCATCTATGAATGACACAAAGTACTTTGCTCCTCCTAGGGACAGAACTGGTGTTTGTCATACATCAGAGTGAATCAGCTCTAGAATTTCTTTACTTCTAGAACTTAATATATTAAATTTCAACCTGTGCTGCTTACTTGTCACGTAATGCTCACAGAACGGTAAGGACACCTTAGTGAGTCCCAAAAGTAGATTTTGCTCTGCAAGAATTTTCATTCCTTGCTCAAACATATGCCCAAGTTTTTTATGTCACGCTGTTGTAGATCTTTTACTTGAACTACTTGAAGTAACTGATGTCTCTCCTTTTAGCAAAGTCTCTCCCTTCAGCATGTACAGTCCGACAGCTACCTTTTCTCCCTTCATAAGTACAAGCGCACCTCAAATCACTTTTATGATCCCTTTTTCAATTACAACTTTACAGTCAAGGTCGTCTAGCTGACCTAATGACAGTAAGTTCTTCCTCAAGTGTAATACCCTATACTTAGATATCCAAGTTAACCTAAGAAAGAAAATTTACTTATGAAAATAGGACTTAACAATTTTGCATATGAAATCAATGAGTGAATTGTTGTAAATTATTTTTGATATAAATTTTATTTATTCATATTTAATTATAAATGTCACTTGAATTATATGATAAATTTATTAATTTCAAAGAGATTGGGCTAAGCCCAATACATGATACCAAGTCTTTAAAACTATGCAACCAACTAAGCAATTGGATTAAGCTCAATACCTAGAGTCTAAATTCTTGCACAAGTGACCAAATAAATGGGTCAAGCCCATATTTGCCAAGTCTAAGAGAATTGGATGGGGAACTTGAAATTTATCCCATGTGTAAAATATGAATAAATCATATTCAAAACCTAGCATAGGATTTTGTACCAAAATTAATTGTGGTGTATTAGTTTCCAAAGATTACTCTTTGAAAACTATCCCAACACAATTACCCACAAACCTCATTAACCAATATTGACTAAAATCAAACATCATTATCTTTTTCATTTACACAAAACACAAAAATAAAGAACTAAAGTCATTTTCTCTTTTTCTCTCTCCAAATTTTTGGCCAACTTATCTAAACTACCCAAAAGAAGAACGCAAAAGTAATGAGCAAAAATCTAAGTATTTTTACTCACTTTAATCATATATTGTATGAATGATTCAATTTTCTTTTTATTTTCTTTTTTCATTTCGGCCAAAAGGGGATTTTTCTTCATTCTTGTTTGATTTTGTAATTCAATGTATGAATTGAATTTGATTATATGTCAATTACTTAAAATAAAAATTTGGTTGGATTTGATTGTCAATTTCTTAGTTCTTCCTCTTTCTTATTTTTAAATGAAAATTTGAATTTTCTAACAAATGTTTAACCAATTGAATTAATGATTTCATTAATCTAATTAACATGCTAATTAGATATATACATATGAAATTAAATAAAATGATTGAATGAAAAATATTATTCCTCTTCTTGAATAAATTTCGGCCATATATATATATATATATATATATATATATATATATATATATATATATTTTGTTTTATGAATTGAATATTAAATCAAGCTAAATCATATGTTTATTTTATAATTATAAAATTAATTTGAAATTAGTTGTAGAAATCATAAAATTCCCTTTTTGAAAGTAAAGTAAAAATTGGGGATTTTTTTTAGAAATCTCAATGATATTATTAATTTTTATTGAACTCATTAATATGTTAATTCGAAGTGTATGGATTTAATTTAAGAATTAAGTATGAAAATTTTGGATTTATTTATAAATAGGTGGTTTGGCCACTATTAAAAATTTAAATCTTTGCTTTGTTTTGTATTTTAAATCATGATTTAGGTTCAATTAAATGTTAATTGCATGAATTAAGAACTAATTTAATTTTGGGTATGAATTACTCTCTTAAAGAGCAAGCAGGGGCCTTCTACCTCCACATGGCATTGCCCCGTCAAGGTTCTAAAAGATTTCATTTTCAAAGGTTAGGTAAGTTTAAGAATTTCAATTAATTGTCTAAATGATAATTTAATTATAAAATTAAGTATAATAGTAAGTTAATTAATGTTGTATGAAATCAATTTAAAATATGAAGGGTGAATTTTAGATTTTTCCTAAATATGGTTCAACCATACCAAATGAGAACTTTAATGCAATTGTAAAAATGCAAGAACATAAAATGTTTTATAATAGATTTATCTTGTTTAATATTTATATTACCAAAAGATAAAAAGAATATGGGAATTTGTCCAAGGCCTATTCAGCCATTGTGTGTGTAAAGGCATTCATACAATATGAAATTAAAATGTATATTTGTATGAGTTGTGTAATAACGTGAACTATTAGTAAATAATTAGTATTCTAAGTTTAGACTTAGTAGTACTAGAAATAGAATTTAAATGGATCAATTAGCTAAGTAATTGTGATGATCCATATAGTAACTTGAATGAATTGGCTCCTTGTAGAACCTAAGAATAAAGAACAAGAACAACTGGACGAATATCATTTTTGTTTGTGCTAATTAGGAGCTAAGGAATTTTAAGGTGAGTACATAATACTCGATATGTTATGGGCATTCTTTATAGTATTATCATTCATTTGTTTATCCATTGTATCCAATTTGATACCATGATTGAAATCCAATAATATTGATATCTTATCATGAACCAAAATGATAAAAGTACCTTCTAAGACCCTTGGTCTATCCTACATTGTTGTAATATATTCTATTGATATTTTTACTTTTCATTAAGTAACATTGATTCACAAGAAACCTATAGTATTGTACCCATTACATTGATACTTAAAGTAAAACAGAAATTCTCATCTGATGTGGGGTACACATCAGTTATGTGCACATGGTAAGAAGGCCCGTCGGATAGGGATAGTGTATCCACATTAGCTAGGAAGGGTAGTCCTAGCCAGGAGACCTGATCAGTCTCACGACTTAAAGTTATTGTGAGTGAGCATGGCTTTAGCCGTCACTCAATCTTATTATAAATGAAAACATACCGTTTCCGAAAATATGCGATTTCTGCTAAAATAAAAATTTATTGTTTATCCTTACCTTTCAATTAATGATATTGAGCATAAATTCCATTGTAATATTTGAAACACCCAATTGTTCAAATTGCCTAAAAATTATAAGGCCATTATCTATTATTGATACATATACACCTAACCAGCATATCATGTTAAGTTATTATGTATTCACTGAGCTTGTCTCACCCTTTAGTGGTTTATTTTTTTCAGGTGCTGTAGAAGAGTCTACAAGGTAAAATTCAAGCTTTGTACTTCTGCTTAGGGGTTACTCTGCTAATATCTTATTCGTAAATTCTTTTGTATTACTATAATGGCTTGGTATTTTAAAGGAAACAATCTAAAGCTCTATTGATTATTGTGGTATTTATTAGTACTATTAGGTGAAATTTCTATAATTTTATGTGTGGTTGTAATAATTAGTAAATGCACTGCATATGGTATTAAAAAGAATTAACTTTAAAACAATGGTTTATTTATAGTATACATATAGTATATCTTATTTGTATTATGGTATATGACTGGTATATGTAAAGCATAAGTAATTGTTAATCCATAGTATTTCTGGTTATGATCTTGGGAAATGTTGTTATGCATGATGGCTATGGATTATTGTATAGTTATGGGTTCTATGGGTCTAGGTGACCTATATCTCCCTAAACCCTAGGACCGTCACATCTCAAAATCGGGACGTGACATCAGGCCTTCCACATATCGCACTTCTCGAACAGTGCGAATTATACCACCATGCAACTTCAACTTGATGGTTCCGATACCGACAATCTTCAAGGCATGATCATTGCAACTATACACAGATCCTCCAGAGATAGATTCATAATGATGGAACCATTCTCTTCAAGAGGTCATGTGAAATAAGACTCCAGAATCAATGAGCCATACATCAGCAAATCTTTTTCTGCCTTCTGAAGTTGTCGCTGCTTCACAACACAAAACTCCACCTTCATTTGAGGTAGATACTACATTTCCTTGAGGACTAAAATTTTTATTTAAACTCCAGCAATCATTCTTCAGGTGACCCTTTTTGTTACAGTGGTAACACCTCAGGTTCTTCTTACTTTTTGACTTTGACCTACTATGATTTTGGCTCCCACTTGAGCCATGCTCTATTGATCTCCCTCTCATCATCGTCAATGCCTCCGCTTACTGCAAACTGGCCAACCTGTCTTCCTTATTTTTACACTGATTTTCTTCTTCCAGAATAACAGCTGCAATATCATCGAATACTAGATTGTCTGTATTATTTGTCAGATTGATGATGAGTTGATTATACGAATCTGGCAAACTTTGAAGCAGAAGTTCAGCACGCTCTTGTGACTTTATTTTATACTCCAATGATGTGAGTTGAGAAAATAGAGTATTTAAAGTATTAATGTGCTCCGTCACCGAAGTAGATTCTGACATCCGCAGAGTGTACAATTTCCTCTTAAGGAAGATTTTGTTGTGAAGTGATTTGGTTGTAAAGTGATTTGGCCTCGTACAGTTTGGTAAGATGATCTCAAATCTCCTTTGCAGTTTTCTTCTCCTCTATGCTAGACAATATCTCATCTGCAATTGCTAAATAAAGATTTGCAATAGCATTGTCGTCCATCTCGTTCCACTTATTGTCATATGTGATTTTTGCTGGTCTGTCACTGATGGCTACCAGACAATTATCTTTTCTCAAGATAGCCATCATTTTTAATTTTCACAGTGAGAAATTTCTCCTGTTGAATTTTTTAATCTCAAATTTTGCCGTCATTGCTTCTATCACAGACTACTTCGAGCAAAACACAACTCCCACTATTTCAAGTGAATAGTAACCATACACGTGAATAGTGAATATTACTTAGTACCTCCAAAAGAATGATTAATATTCTAACTTATTTTCTGATGTGGAGGATCCACTTTTAATAGTGGCAACCACAGAGCATACGATAAGTAAATATATAAACACTCCAATGTAGGCTCTAATATCACGTGTTGCGGAAATTGACACTGAATTAGAGTAAGACTGCAGTTAATAATTTGAAAAAATAATAAAGATGATTTGGACACATATTTTACATGAAAAACTCCAAACAAATTAGGGTAAAAACTACGGGTAAGAATAAAAGAATTTCACTATGAGAAAATAATAGGAGTTACAACAACACAATCTCTCTCTATTTTATAAGGAGAAAACAAATTAATTTCTCTCTTCTAAAATATGATAAACACACTCAAATATTTTTATCTCTCAAACTCTCTATTTTCTCTCAAAATTGGGATGCATTTTTGGCTTGAAGCTCAAGTCTTTATATAGGCAAAGAACCAACATCTTCAACCAAAATTTTTTTATTTTAGCCACCTACCTTACCTATTTTTGACAATAATTTGATGGGTAATTGAGCTAATTTTGACATAAATTACACATGGCCCCAAGTTTAAACTTTTAGTTCCGCCACTGCAAACAGGCATCAAAATGACCGAATAATAGCAAAAGTTTCTGACATTAAAACTCATATATTCTAGTGCTTCTTCCATTAATTTTCCATCTCAAAAGTTGATAGCTTAAGCTTTGTTTCTTCTGAGTAGCCTCTAGATTACTATAATATCTCCACATCATTAGGCATTATGAAACAGTAGACAACTTTCAACTCTAGTAGACATAAGAGAACAAAAGAACATAGAACTTTCATGTATAGAAGCCAAACATAGACATAGTATTATTCTTAAAGAAGGTAAAGTGTATTTAAGATTGGCAAGTTTGTGTACCTTAGTCAAACAAAACAGAATTAACTATACACCAGCTTAATGGTGGCTCCGCCACTCTTGGACCAAAAATACTATTCACCAATAGCTGATTTGAGATGTGAGAACTATCTCTCTGTTCATGCAGCCTTCAGCAGATGGTCTAACCCCAATTATCAGTGCTTCTCAGTCGCTCTAATACCCGTTTTTCACCAGTAAGAAGCTCCACCAATTCTTCCAATTGACAAAATAACAAAATAAGAGGCAGGAAAAATAATTGAAATAAGACAGTTTATTTCAAGAATGCTTAATCTTCCCAGGAAAAGTTGACTGTGTAATGATATGCATTGCATTGGCAGGAAGAGGCTTCATTAGCCTAAATATAGTCAACAAAATACCATAATTAACAAAACAATAAACAGAGATGCATAGCATAGACTAGAGATCCATTATACATAATTACCATTTGTATAATCACGACAGTCATGATGACCAACTCTTAAATCGGTTTCCCAGCTATCATTCAATTTAGTTGCCACATCTAAAGCATCTGCTTCAGAGGATCCAATGAACCAGCATTTGGTTCTTGGTAGCTTTTCCAACTTCCGCTCAAGAACAGTTCCTTACAGAGGTGTAGAGTTCATGAAATCATTTATGAAGCAGGTATCAAATATTGCTAAGGTTCATAACTCATAAGCTAACTTCAAATAAACATAATCATGATTTTTTTCTGCATATAGATTTAAATTATAAAAAGGTATCATATCTTTGTAGGTTTTTTTTTTTTTTTTTAAATTGGCAACTGAGACTTGAATTCGAAACCTTTCATTCCTGAAGATGACTCCAGTACCAACCAAAGGCTCATTGGTATCTTTCTAGCTTTATTAACGAATGAGATTTGCATTAAGTGCACTAGAATACTTCAGTGCTGCAACATCTCAGGAGACAATCAATATGAAAAACCATTCTTCAATTTTGAATTTAACAAAACCAGAGTCTATGTAGATTAAACTTTAGAAATGAACTAAGTAGCAGCAACATTTGTACCCTCACCTGGCACTGCTCTACCAGAAAGAACTGCAAGTGCTGTATATATATTTTCAGGATCTTTTGGCTGAAAATCAAAAACTAGAAACGCCTACAAATACAAATAAACTTGCTTAGAATTTCATTTTCTACTAATGCATACCCTATTTTAGCACAAGCCACAATTTATGACTTAATACAATTTGATACCAGTAGAATAAATGGATTAAGGTCCAAATTATAGGGTCAAAACACTAGAAAGTATTTATTTTTCTTTGTAAATCATCTTAATTATAGTGTGATTGGTCTGTCTTTAACCAAATTCAAGTGAAACTTAATATACAAAAGTTAATTATAATCACTTAGCACAATACCCAAAATAAAAAAAGAAAAAGAAAATTACAATGAGGAGAAAGAGTACCTGAGAATGGGGAGGTGGTGAATGGGATTTAATAATAACCATGAAGTGCTGCAAATCCCAGAGATTGAGAGAGTAAGCAGCAGACATAAGTAACTGAGCTGCTCCTTTTGTGGCTCTGAGAGGCACTGCTGCCACATACACTTCATCTCTACCTCTAATCAGGCTTGATTTTATCAATAAAGAAGCCATTTTTTTCCCCTGTTCTTGAAAAAATATCAAACCATTAACTCAACTGATATCAAAAGCCAAGAGAAACGTTATCCATAGTAAATTTAGTTTCTGGGTTTGGGATTTTATTCTATAGTTTATAACAGGCTGAGTCTAAAACTCACCATATTCAGGCTGCCTGCTTGATGGGCTTTGGTAGCGCGGCTGTGTTTTAAGGTCTATTCATATACATGATTACAAAATTCACTTGAAATGAGACTTCTTTTTTAAAAAAAAAAAAAAAAGAATAAAAAAATTGAGATCCTATCCAATCTAAATTATTGGTTGCAAACAATCAATTATTAGATTATTTAAGTTAAATTTAAATTATTTTTCTTATTATTTAAATATTTATAGACAATAGTTTTTTTTTTTTTTACGAGCTTCTTTGTCTATTAGAATTAGATGTCTTGTGGTACAATTTAAAAATATATTTTCATGCTCAATTTATATATTCACAAATTATCTTTTAAATACTCACTTCAATATTAATTAAACTCTAATTAAGAAGGTAGGAAACAAACACATTTATTAATTAAGCTAACTTTGAGATTAATTTTCTTTTTCAAGGAAAAAAAAACCATGTGAAGTTGTTATTATTGTTTTTATGAATCACGAATCATGGTACTCCATCCTATCCTAAATATAAGTTGTTTTAAAGATTTGTTTTTGTTTTAAAATATATGCTGTTTGAAAATTTTAATAAAATATTTTTTTTTCAACTTTACTCTCTCTTTATTCTTCCACTAAATATTAGTATTAATTATTTTTATTTCAATACATTAAAATAAAAAAAATAAAAAAAAAAGATATTTTAATTTTTTTATTTTAAAATTATGATAATTTAATAATTTTGTTAATATATATATCGAAATCTTAAACAAAGATATTTAGAAAGGAATGGAGTTTATAGTAAAAATTTTAAAAGCATATTTAATTTAATTGTTGCTGTTAATTATTGGTAGCTAGCAGAAAGTTATTGGCGATTAGTAATTGTAATTAAATACGAAGTGGTTTTTTTGTTATATCCATAAGAGAGCTTAACGGACTGTGAACTACACAACAAACAATAGTCATCATTTTACACTCGTCATAAAGGTAAAAATTATTGGCAATTAGTAGTTGTAATTAAATATGAAGTGTTTAATAAATCATCGGTTGAAATTATGATTAATAAGTAAAATGACAATAAGTGTTGCTTGATAAATAATTTTTTTATACGAAATGGGTTTTGAAAATAATAACTCTTTTAAAATTAATTTTTTACATATACAAATAGCAAATAATTAAGAAACACAGTAATATAATATTTACATAAATATTTAAAAATTACTATATTCTTATATTAAAATGAAATAATCATATAAACAAGTAAAAACAATTAATGTCTAAATATTGAAATATTATATTTCTTTCCAAAATATATAAACAATTTTCAAACTAAACCCAAAAAAAAAAAACAGAAGAAAAATCTTTTGTGTTAGATTCTAATTGGGCTTTTCCGTGGGCTATGCTTGGGCCATATATTGAAACCAAAAGAAAAAGGGGAAATTTTCAAATATAACCTAAAAACATAATAAAATAACAACTACACGGTGGTTTTAATTTTCTTGCAAAAAAACCATTTTGAAACACGGAAATAACATTTGTACGGTCTACTAACTATCTTGCCATCACTTGTACTAATGTACTGCTTGTACCAGTGTATTTACTTGGAAATATGAATGTTTCATCAATGGAGACTGTTGGATTACCACAATTCAATTTAAGCCATTGGTTGAAAAGATGGTAGGTATAGTAAAAAAGCTGTCACTCAAATATGCTTTTGAACTATTAATTATTAAATTAATAAAAATTTCCTTACCACTGGTAGCTTGTGATCCTCTAGACACAACGGACTCGATTA
>CATKHJ010072041.1:0-16103 GCA_949750685.1 Vernicia montana | reverse complement strand
AAAAAAGATACTTGAGATTTACCTTGCTCATGCCTTCTAATCACCTGTAAAAATATTAACAACCGCGGAGTGAGAAAATTCTCAATGAGCAAATAACCTACTAATATGATATGCAGGCAGGAAATAAATAATGGTAGGTATGGATATTTAGTAAATTCAATATGTCATGGCATTTACGATTCTCATATATTTTTAGCAGAAATCAAATAATTTAGAAGTGGAGTGCTTCCCACATATTCACATATAAAAATGAAGTTGCGGCTTGTGCCTTGCTTACTCCCACATATAACACATATAGAGCGTAAGACTGATCAGGTCTTACGGCCAGGACCACCCCTCCTAGCTGAGGTTCGGATGCATACACCCCATCCGCGGGTTTTTCAGTGTGCACACAGTCTGATGTATTACCCACATCAGTCGGGAATTTCTGCTTTAAAGGAATTTCTCATATCATATGTTTCAAGTATCATTTAAAGATATTCAAGTGACAATAAGCATATAGGCTAATCTGAACATCATATGAATTCAAGCAATATGAATTGTTTTGGATAATGAAGTGAACAATGTGAAAGAGAAACCCTAGCAACGACTTATAACAATTAATCAAGATTCAATTAATCAAGAAATTCATAAATAGCTAGGGTTTTCAAAGATTAAAAAAATTCAATAATACAATAAAGATTTAGAGTTTTTATATGCATCAAAGTTTACAAGAATCATAGAAAGAAATGAGAAAGCTCATATCATATCAGTAAATTATTTACTCACCTTATCTCCTAAGCTCCTATCACATTAGCAAAAGCAAAAGGGATGATCGTACACTTTACAGTCGACTTTTTTTTTATCTTGACCCTTTCTTGATTCTAAACCAAATCATTACACATTTAATTACATATAATATATTAGTACTTGATAATTAAAGTAAATTATTATTATTATTATTATTATTATTTAACTTCTAACTTAGGAACTCATATTAAATTTCATCTTTCTAACCTTTGATCATGTTAATTCTCACTTTAAATTGAATTATAATCTTAGGGTTTAAAAATCCTAAAGTGACCGATTGGGGAATGAAGGGTAACCCTAATCATCTCTCCACCAATATATAAATTTACACCAAGCCCAATATATGCACACCAATCTAACCTCACAACTTAGCTTAAATAAAATTAAGGAATTAAAGCTCATCTATTCTTTAGTGCCGAAAATATATACATACACATAATTCTAACCTCATTCAAGTTTATTATTTGATTTTTAATTGATCATACATCAAGCCCAAGCATGATTTAATCTAATATGTTCATATGTAACGAGAAAAGTTTCCCTTTCCCAAAATCATTATAGCTGAATCACACTAGATAAAAGAAGAAAGGAAATTGCCAATAAACTAAAACAAAGAACTATAAGGCTATAACTATATCACCAAAGAATAAGATTTATTCAAGTAATTACCTTGAAAAAAAGAAAAAAATCTAAATCTCCAACTGTTATTATGGTGACCAAACATTATTGATGGTGAGGGAGAACTCTTATCTTTCTTTTGGAGAGAGAAAGAGTGTACCGAAAATGAAGTAAGAAATGGGTGTTAAAGAGTTTTTTATGGAGAATTTATTTTTCTCTTAATGGATTTGTGGTGGTGGTTAATTCATTTTAAAAAAATAATAATTAATGGATTGAGATTTTTTTTTCTTTTCCCCGATTCATGTAAACTCCCTCTGTTGCCCATTCTTTAAACATATATGTATATAATATATTATGTGGTTTATGTGGTGAGGAAACGTGTCCTCACCATAAAATTTTCTTTAATTATTATTATTATTATTATTATTACTACTATTATTCTAGAATTTTCTTTAAAAATATCTACCTACACATATAATATATAATAATTAATTATCTTTAATTTTTTTAAAATAAAAAGCACTTAATATAAATATATAATTAATTATTTAATTATTTTTTATTTATATTTTAGAAAATTCAATTATTTTAGTACCATCTAAATACATATCTTTAATTTAGCAATAGATAAAAATAATTAATTTCATAAAATATTTTCATTACTTTAAATATGTCATTTTAAATATCAACATAAAACATAAATAATCATATTTTCTTATTAAAATGGAAACTTGAAAATTATAAAAAAAAATTGGATTATTACATTCTTCCCTCCTTTATAAAATTCGTCCTCGAATTTTAAAATTATATTCACTTATTAGATATTAGTCTTTAATTATCTCCTAAAAGTTATCCTTATTCAGATCCTTATCTTTTATACATGCATAATATCATTTCCTTGGCAATTACAAATATCATTATCTTCCTTAATCATTTCAAGTCTTATCTCATTACTGCCTTATAATTCAAGTTATGCTTGTGAACTTTGATTTAACTGTTTTCATTCTAAACTCCAAATCTTCATTACAAACTATTCTTAAATAAGAATCCATTGAATTTGTTTCCATGTCTCCAAATATAATATGCATATACATATACATAACTGTTAATTTTCAAAAAGAAATTGTATTTAATAATCCTTTAACAATATAAACCTTAAATATATTATTCATCAAGTCTCCATATTAGCAATTAATTCATAAATCTCTTATACCACTTCAACTTCTAATGTCACCTCGAATATCTTTTCTCATATACTTATTAATATTGAAATTAAATATTAACAATTGAATCGTAACTCCCATCTCATCAATTATCCAAAAATACTTTTCATATAAACAATCTATTCTTAATTATAAATAGCCTCAAATAAATAATTTTATAACTAAATATACATACGATCATTGTTCATATCTTCTTTTTATCAAGTATCGTTGGAAAAATCTAGGATTTAATCATATTTTTAAGGAAAACACTAAATTCTCAATCCTATTAAACTCTCTTAATCTACTCATATATAAATCTTCAATCACTTCCTTTTTACTTTTAGGCCTCATAACTATACATTATTCAACGTACAATTCTTAAATCTATACTACCTTTCTCATCGCATAATGTTAAAGAATTTCAGTACTTAGTTTATCAATGAACATGGTCTTTTAAAATTTATCTTTCCATAGTAGCTTATGTTCACAATTGGCATAATAACTTAATTGAAAATAAAAATTCCATCATATTTCGTTATACTCTTATCTTCTATATCTCAATAAAACTTCAAACAACTTCAGACTCGTTACATCAATCTATAAAAATAACAGTTCTGATACTCTTCAAAGAACACCAAATTTATATAATTTCATAATTTCTCACTTTTTACAAGATTATTTAAACAATCAACTCTTTGAAACAAAATATCTATTACAAGCTAACTTTCTATCATATTACCAGCTAACTAACGTCTCATATCTTTCACGCAACATTACAATTTTAATCTTCTTTATTCCATTATTTTCCTTGAACACTAGCATGTACCAATAATTTATTTTATCAAAACTAAATGAGCTTTTATTTGGCAAGTTTTTTTTTTTTTTTTCCTTACTATAATTTTCATTAAAATGAAATACTTTACCAGCTTGAAATTTAATATGTCAAATGTTCTTCTGATTCTCTTGTCAAAAAGATGGTAAATATCATGCTTAACCAATTTATTATAAATATCTTTTCTTAGAAACTTGTATTCTAGCTAATCTCAAACTCTTTCATTCATAGCTAAATATAAATATAAATATATATATTGTTTTAATTATCAACATTTTAGTATTTCACTATATTCTTCCATTCTTTTCTTTACTATACACTATTCTCTAATAATATTCCTTGTGTCTTTATCTTTATCACATATACTTCAAATTTTCATTAAAGAATTATATATCAATTATTCTCGCAAGTATTATGTGAATTAACATTTGACTATGCATTATCAACTGGAAAATCTAATTTAACATACACTTCTCCTTTTAGGGAGTATACACTTTACATTCATAATTCTCTATTTGACTTACTTCATACCCATCTAATCATTTTTTTTAATTCTTTCCATGTTTTTTTTTCTATATTTAACTCACTCGGAATGAGCTTCAGTTGTGCTCGGGTCTTATTACTAACAATCATCCTCTCCACACCTATTACATAAACTTTCGTAACTTTATTAAAGTCATTCCGGCCCATCATTACTTTTAAACACTTACACTTCTCATTCATAAATACTTAGTTGCAAAAATGTCACCTTTCTAAACGGCTTATTTCAACCTTATAAAATGATAATCAAATATAATTACCTTTAAATTTGTTCATCTCTTTAACTCTTATAGATAATTCCTATGTTCGCTTTGCTTGCCCCAAGCTTATCTGTCCCATTCATTTTGTAACCAAATTTTTTTTTTTTTTTTTTTACTCGTCTAATGTTAGTTTTACTTTTGTCAAATGAAATCTTCTAATCATATTGGTCCATCCTTCACATTAAAATTTATTCACCTCTATTTATTGAATACTGTCTCAACGTCAACTTGCCCTCGTTATCAAAAACTTTACTTAAACTAACTTTATTTATTCAATTAAACTTCATTACCACTTATATCCTATCTCTTAATTTCCTCGATCACTTTTATCAGGACTTACTCCAAAAACTTTGATAAAAGTGCCTCACATTCTTTATTTACACATACTTACTATCATATTCTAAACAATTTCTCATATTCCTTTTTAAGGTAATACAATGATATATACCTTCTCAATTACTACTCTCATGTGACCCTTGTTTCATTATTTCTATGCTTTTTCACATACTGGTATCGCATATAAAGCAGCGTCAATTATCACTATCTCATTACTGCGAGATAATTTTTCCTTAGGACCCCTATTGCCCTATATGGCATCTATACTTTCACACTCACAAGAATCTCACACATTCTTATCACTAGACATATTACATAAAACTTTTCATATCTATAAATATATTGATTTTTATCGATATTCAATAAACAGTTGTTATAGAGAACCTCTTTTTAATCATACTCATCTCTATATAAATCTATATACTTCTATACATATTAAATTAATTTCTCCTGTACACATCCACTTCTATTACTTCATGTCGATAGCACATATTCAATTCACATGTATCATTTAGAACTCATTTTAGATTTTCACATATATATATATCAAACAACTTTTCCATATAAACTTTCACTTTCATTCATACAAAATCTCCTATTTGTCAGATCATTACTATAATTCATATTAGCCTTTTTCACATTTCTCTTACCACAGTGTTCCTTTATACATTAACTTTTTTTTTTATATATATATACTTACTAACAACTATACGTCTTTATTTATAGTCGCATATGCTACTATTCACTTACTCACAACTTCTACTTTATCGCTATTTATAATACTATATTACATATCATCTTCTATACACTAACTGTCACTAACACTCTACTCTTCACTAGCATCATCGCACATATCTTATTTAACTATTTTCTTATTTCGTGCACAAAAGTTTCAATATAAACTCTTCTTGTGCTTTCTTTACTCATACTTATTGTCGTATTCTAGGTAATTTCATATAGCTTTCTAAGGTGATGATGTAACATATACTTTCTCCAATTCCTCTTGATAAGTTTAATAACAAAAGGAGAGTCCCATACAATCTCTATATTTCCAAATTCATAAAAAAAAACAACACATTTTTATAGCTAGTCACATTACACAAAGTATTATTTATTTATTTTTTTAAAACAATAAATACACTGATTTTTATCAGTATGCAACGAATAGTTATTATAAGGAATTTTTTCTAATCATACATATCTATATAGTCACATGTCTTTACACATATAAATTCAATTTTTTTTTTTTTTACATTCTCTTTTATTATTTCACGTTCATAGCACATATTTGACTTACATATTTCGCTTAAAACACATCTTACACCTTTATACACATATCAATTCATATACGCACATATTTACACATATTCATCTTTTCATACTATACATATATATATATATATCGTACAATATAAAAGAGAGTCAAACATGTATAGTTAACGCAGAACTAAACTTAACGATAGACTTCAAATGACGAAAAAGAAAAAAAAAAAAATTTCCTATGCTCCATGGCATTACTTGTACCTCACGACTCATATAACATATAATAGTCAAATCTAGACTAAACTTATGCTCTGATACCACCTTTGTCACATCCCACTTTTGGGATATGACGGTCCTAGGGCATGGGTAACCGCTAAGGCACCGAACACCCGTAGAACCCCCTCACTACTACTATTCCAATGAAAATCCGGCAGAGCGCCGATTATACATATCACATGCCCCAAGATACGCAACCTGCAATGAAACTAAAACTTCAAATAATAATTCCTTATTCCCTCAACTTCAGATACAACATCACATTTTCATATCAATTCATATCCTCCTATGATTATCTCCCATGAAACACTAATCAAAGCTTTTATTCAATATTTAACAATCATTTTTTTTTGTCTCAACACATATCAATTTTAAACTCATCATATACCATTCATTTACTTATAATATTTTAGTCATATTCTCATATTATAGCAAATACTAAATATAATTTCATATGTATTAATCAAAACAATTTATAATCAAATATTACAACTCATAATGACCATGGAGCTCTAGAGTGGACTTCAAATTACATGAATATTGCGAATAAAAAAGATCAACTTATATCTTATTAGCTCGGAAATTCTCAAGTGGAAAAAAAAAAAAAGATACTTGAGATTTACCTTGCTCATGCCTTCTAATCACCTGTAAAAATATTAACAACTGCGGAGTGAGAAAATTTTCAGTGAGCAAATAGCCAAATAACCTACTAATATGATATGTAGCAAGGAAATAAATAATGATAGGTATGGATATTTAATAAATTCAATATGTAATGGCATTTACGATTCTCATATATTTTTAGCAGAAATCAAATAATTTAGAAGCGGAGTGCTTCCCACATATTCACATATAAAAATGGAGTAGCAGCTTGTGGCTTGCTTACTCCCACATATAACACATATAGAGCGTAAGACTGATCAGGTCTTACGGTTAGGACTACCCCTCCTAGCTGAGGTTCGGATGCATACACCCCATCCGCCGATTTTCCTGTGTGCACACAGTCTGATGTATTACCTACATTAATCGGGGATTTCTGCTTTAAAGGAATTTCTCATATCACATGTTTCAATTATCATTTAGAGATATTCAAGTGACAATAAGCATATAGGTTGATATCAACTTCTTATGAATTCAAGCAATATGAACTATTTTGGATAATGAAGTGAACAATGTGAAAGAGAAACCCTAACAACAACTTATAACAATTAATTAGGATTTAATTTATCAAGAAATTCACAAATAGCTAGGGTTTTCAAAAATCAAAGAATTCAATAATACAATAAAGATTTAGGATTTTTATATGCATTAAAGTTTGCAGGAATCATAGAAAGAAATGGGAACGCCCATATCATACTAATAAATTTTTTACTCACGTCATCGCCTTAGTTCTTAATACCTAGTTTAAACAAAATGGACCAAATGGAAGTTCGTCCTCTTGATCCCCATCCTTCTCCAGATTATCCTTAGATTCTACAATCAGTCATTGCACATCCATATTATATACGACATATTAGTTATTATTACTCAAAGTAAACTTATCTTTAAATTAATTTCTTAGTTTCTAACCCTAATACTCAACTTAAGACCTAGCTTAATATAATTTTACTAACAATTATTTAATACAAGTCTAATATATATAAATTTATTTATTCATATATTCTTTTACAACTTTCAAACAATATATGCTTATAATTGCTCTTTAGCCGAATGGCCCAGGTTCTAATACCCTTTTCATTTTCTTTAATTCATAGCTTAAATTTTTACATTCAATCAAGTTTAAATAGGTCCAATTCATACACAATAATTAAAACAAATTTTTTTTTAGGACCAATCCTTAATTTATTAAAATAATCAAATGACTTAAAATTTCAAGTTTATATTCAAATTATTCATTTTAATTCCATATACAATCATTTCCTTATATAAATAAATCATTTGTAAAGTTTAATAAAATTAATATCAATAAAACCTAATTTAATTAATACGGCCAAATAATTCACTCTAGGGTTAAAGGACATTTCCATCTAGAATTTTGTTTTCATTTCACATACAATATTTTACACATCAAAGCTAATTTATCTTTATTTTATGTTCAAAAACCAAAATCTCCAATACTCTAATTAATACAGTAACCGAACCAAGAAACAAGGAAAATCTAATTTCCTTTTTAATAAATTTAAATTCGAAGTAAATCCTATCATTTTTAATTAAAAATAAATCTATTCAACTAGGATTAAAAGCATGAAACCAATTTTCCTCCCTCTCCAACCTAAACATGGCCGAATGGATTGTAGTACTAATTTCAAGCTTTCACTTTTAAATTTCTACATATACTCCATCAATTCCATACATATCTAATTCAATTATGTAATTAAATTAAATCAAGGCATATATATATATATATATATCAACCTTAAATTTTAATTTCAAGTTAATAACTTAGTTCAAGCTAAATTCTCATAATCTTCCAATACTTTTAATTCATTTATTTAAGCAAAACATTAAAAAAAAAATATTCTCTCCCTGAGAATCCAAGAAAAAAAGAAAATGAGTTCAAAAGCTGCTTAAGAAGAAAATCATGGTTTAATTATTAAATCATGAAATATAATCTAAAGTAAAAGATTTACCTAAAAAAATTGAATCCTTCCTCCCTTTTGTTAGCTGAATGGAAAGATAAAGAAAGAGGAAAGAGAGCTTTACATTTGGAAAAGAAAATGCTACGGTGAAATGATGGATGAAGATGACAAAATCTAATTTTTAAGAGCATATATTTTCCGTAATTAAAAATGAGTGGTGTAGGTTTATTAAAGAGAAAAAAAATATTATGTGGCTTAAATTATTTCCTTTGTTGATAATGGTAAATGAGGTAATCACATTAATTTGAGTATCAAAACATCACCCATTACCACAATTTCCATAAGATTGCTATATTTTATTTAAATTTTCATGTTCTCCTATAATTTTATTATGTTCTTTCACATTCTTATATTTAAATACTTAATATTAGTTAATTTATCATTAATTATTTACCAACAAATGTTATAACATTCATATACACATAAATATTTTAATTCACATTATATCTAGAAATTTCTATAATAGTCTCACTAGGGTTCAGGCTATATTTACGTAATTAGACACTTAAATTCAATTGTCCAATACTTGTAATTCATGCTTTGACTAGGGAAATACCTAGGGTATTACAGTTAGTGTCTTTTATTAAACTCTATATGGAAATTCCTAAATGAGGGGTAGTGAGGATGACTTTGCTCGACTGACGAGGAGGGTAGCGAAGATGACTCTGCTCGATAGGTAACATTTGTTACATATGTGTAACAGGTGTTCACTTTTGCTTGACTGATGATGAGAGTAGCGAGGGTGAATATTCTGTAACGAGCGTTCAAAATGTGTAACGAACATGACTTTACTCTCTGTCTAAAATTCTTGAAATTTAATTGATTGTAAAGTTCATTCAGAATATGTAACATGTGTCACCCCTGCATATCAACAAACACTTGGCAGCAAGTTTTGTTAAGTGTATTAGATAAAACAACCAAGTTTTGGGCATCATCCAAACACTTATGGGGACAACATTTTTAATGTTACAAATTAATTTTGAAGGACAAGTGTGTGCGTATGTGACAATTCCAGGATCATGGGTGAAATTAAGTGTTAATCTTTCTGACATAGATTCTCACATCATATAGACACACAATAAACAATTCTTTCGAACGGGAAGGTACAAGAAGGAAGAAGTGACATTTTCCATTTTACCTAATTGTTGAGGATTTGAGAATGGTGAAAAACTTCAATGGAAGGGGGAGTGAAAAGGATAACAGGAAAAAAGTTTTCTACTACTTAGAATGTTAGAAGTGACACAAGGATATAAGATGAGATTTTAAGGGGGTCAAATTTTAATATTCAAATATTTGTCATAATTAACAAAAATGGTTAATTACAAAAAATAATCTCAACTTATGCTTCTACTTAACCCTAAACTGAAAATATTACAATAGCAACTCAATCTTGCAAATTACTTTCAATTTAAGATTTTTTTTATCAACTTTTAAAAGAAAAAATATAATAAAATTTTTAAAATATTAAGAAATAAAATAAAATCATACACCCACCTTCAACTAGCTATTTGTTGTTATAGGCCAAAAATAAAAGATAGGAACTAGTAGAAACACACTTTTTATTTAAATATGATTTAAAACATTAATATTTTAAAACATATTAATTAAAAATTCTTGCATTTGAACGTACACCATCACTACTAGAGAGCTTGCAAGAAACAATGTCAATCTTAGAAAGACTATGCATTAGAGTTGTATTAATTTGATCTCTGCCTTAGGTGTGGAGAAGCCTTTGAAGCATATATTATTGCTCTTAAAAACTATCTATTAAAATAATCAATATGGTATCTTAGTCCCTTAAGGATCCAAGTTACTTATGACAGTTTTACCACCTTTAAGACACAGAGTTCCTAGGTATTCACAATTAAGTAAGGATAGTGATTATGTGGAATTTTTCCTTATGATCTCATATGCAATATGGGAGGCTCAGAATTATCATTGTTATCAAGATAAAATACTCAAAATTAAAGAAATTATAAACTTGTCTAATAACTTGCATTTAAAATATCAAAATGCAACATTTTTAAAAGAGAAAGCTCTAAACCTAGTGAGGCGAGCTCTAACCCTAGTGAGGCGAGTTCCAAATTGGCAGCTTTCACCACCAAATTCCTATAAACTCATTTCATATGTTTCTTTTCTTAGGGATAGTTAGTCTAGGTGTAGTTCTAAGGAATGACAAGGCTATATGATGTTTACTACTTCAAAAATACTCCAAGAACAATACTCATTGTGAGAATCTTCTCCCAAACCTCAAAAAGGGTTTGCAAGCCTCCCTAACGACATACAAGATGGTTTTCATGTGAATTTTAAAGAGAATATATTTTAAGGAGTTGCCACTTATTTTATTTAAAAAAAAAACAAAAGGAAACAAATAAAAAAAATACTTTTTATAACTCCAAATTTGTAAAATAAAAGAAAACAAATAAAAAAATACTTTTTATAACTCCAAATTTGTAAAATAAATAGGTTATTTTACCCCAATGAAAAACAAACAACACTAGTCAATAACTAGAGTTAGTTTCAAAAATTGATCACAAAATAGAAAGGGGTTAGGCACCCATTCTGGATTTGTCTTTTCTTTTAACAAAAAAGTGGTTTTATTTCAGTATTTGGTTTTTTAAGATCTTAAAAAAATAAAAGAAGAAGTGAAAGAGAAAACAAAATAAACAAATCAAATAACAAACAAGTAAAAATTAGAAAAGCATACTTGGTTGGCAATTTGGTTATTCCTTGTTGATTTAGTAGCTTGTGTTAATTCAGTATATAAAACTTTGATCGAAAAAAGTTTTGACTTGGAATTTGAAATGATCTTAAATGCTAAAATTGATGTAAAATGAACCTATCAATTTAATAAATAAGAGTTAGATTTTGTATAATAATAACATAAAAATTATATAAATTAAAAGAGAGAATTGAGAAAGAAAAAGAGTAGATATAGTATTTCCTTCTATTAATGTATCTTAAGAATTGAACTAGAGGCATCTATTTATAGATTGGTGACAGAGACTGAACTACAGGAAAAAAAAAACTATTTAGAATTGCAAAAAAAGGTCTTCTAATGGTTAAGTTGTAGCTAAGTTGTCATATTACCATGGATAAGCTGCTCTAAGGCGCGAGTGAGTTGCTAAAAAGGTTAGTGTCATGCCCTAAAAGACATTGCTAAGGAAATGTGGTTGGCTAAGTTACCATATAGGGACAGCTAGGCCAAATAAGGCATTGTTGGTTGCCCTAATAGGTGCCTGAACTGCCATATGTGGCTCATGCAACACCCTAAAAGGCATGGCCAACCTTAAAAGCTTAAGTCATATGGTGGCCAAGCCATTAACACACGATTTTTATTTCTTCTTAAAAGAAAAAAAAAATGGAGGAGATGAGGTGAAGAGAAGAGAGATAATAAATGTCTTTTTTTTTTTTTTTTTTTTTTTTTGTATATCATAATTCATTAAAGGGTTGTTAAAGTTTGAACCTCAAACTTTTTACAATACGAGGCAAGTACTTGACCACTAGGCTTCTAATCTGATGACAAAAAATAAATGTTTTGAGTTGAAATGTATCTTATTAGGAATAAAAGAGTAATTTTATAATTGTATTTAACTTTTTTTTTTTTTTTTTGTTAACTAACAAAAAGAAAAACACAACTACTCAAAGATGATAATAGGAAAGGATTGATAAGATACATATTTGCCCCTAATGTTTACTTCGTGTCTCACATATGCCCCTAAATTAATTTTTGGCCCAAATATATTGTAAAACACAAAAAGGTTGTAATATTTGCCCCTGTTTAAATAGAACAACATAACCTAAGAAGTAGCCATTTATAACAGTTGATGTGGCAAAGAATGGGACCCACAACCTAATAGTAAGATTAAAAGTTGTATTTCTTCACGTTTCTCTCTTTCCTATGTATTCAATTCTCTCTCTTCATCTAACTTATCTTCCTAATAACTAGAAACCCTAACAATTTGAAATCTAAAATTGGAAAGGGGAAGAAAGGGGTTTGTCGAATTGAACCCAAATTTGGAATTGTGATGGCTTTTTCTTCGTCTTCCCCTTCTTCAACATCAGATGTAAGAAGGAGATCAAATATTGAACTCCATTATGAAGGACCCACAAGATACTGCAAACGTCGAGTTCGTGGATATAAAGTAAAGGTTTAATAGCTGTAGGTATTTTAAGTAGCATGATGAAGCTATAATTGATAAGGTTAGAAAAGTACTAAATTACTTGAATATGGAGAAAAATATATTGTTAGCATAAAATAGACAATTAAAGGCAGTCAATAATTTTGATGTTGCCAGTGAGATTGATGAGCTATGGTATGAACTGAGATACTTGAAGAACTCTAATATGATAGAGTGTGAAAAGTTGAAGAAGAAAGTGAAAAAAGGATATGTAATTGCCATGATTTCATAGATTTTATTACTATGTGTATTAGTGTTGTTTTAAGTTGTGAAGTTTGTTTTCAATAGTTCCATTTTGGATTTTGTGAGTAACGAGTAATTTTGTTGGATTGTATTCATTATGTGTCAATACATTAAATGGAATTTGTTGGATTGTATTGCTAAATTGTAATATAATTTTGTCTAGCAATTGAAATTGTGTTCATTATATGTAATGGATTGTTGTGATTTTGTCAAGTTAGATATTAGTTAATGAAATTTAATTATAAGTTGGTTTGCAGCAAATGATATCTTGAGAAATAACTACATGTTTGCAAAGAGATGTTATATATGGCAGTTGGCATGGATTTAGTTATAATGGAAGAAAGTTGACCTCTTTGACTAGGTGAGGGAAGAGACAGGATTTGAACTTAAAAATTAGTATGTATATTTTATTTAGTCAAACAATTATCCCTGCATGTACTAAAATATTGTTCATCAAATAATGTTGCAAAAATAGAAGTGAAAATTGAAAAGTATTGCCTATAAAATGATTCACAAATTATACAAACTATAAATTCAACATAAGCATAAGAAATTGACCTCAAGTAGAATCATTAATTAACCTCGACATAATATGCTAACTAATATAAAAATTGAAAAGTGTTAGAATTAACTTGATTGCCCTTATTTGGACAGTTGATCCTATTATGTCCTTCACCTTGACATATTCCATAGAATTATCTTTTACCTTTCTTACTCAACTTCCCAGTAATGTTGGGTTCATTAGAAGCCCTGATTCTTTTTTTCCTTGGCCTTCCAGTAGTCTTTACAAGTGGTGGTGGAGGCTCAATTGGCTGGTACTCACCACACTTCATGAATTTTTTGCCAGGAACAGGTTGTAGTGGAAATTGATAAGTTGAATTATGATATCACTTTGACATAATTGTCAAAGGATCAATCTTAGAGTGATATAGAGCACATATTGCATGTGGACATGGAATTCCATATATATCTTATGCCCTACATGTGCACAGTGTCCTGTCCAAGAAAATTTTATGCTATTTTTCACCCTCTCCTATCTTATACCCAACATCTCCATTAAATATAACCCAGCACCCAACAACTAACTCCTTGTTGTCTTGCAATACTTTCATAGCATTTGAAGCTCATTCATTGTACCATTTATCAGCCAGTAATTTATTCTCTTTGATCCTATTCATTGTTTGGAGCCTAATATCCTCAAGCATACTGACTATGGGCTTGTGCCTAGCCTCTAGGATCCATGAGTTGAAAGACTCTGAAATATTGTTATCCACCATTGGAGACTTGTATCGATTACTGAAATATGCCCTACACCAGTTTGAAGATGTATACATCAATAGATCTTATATTGCCTTCTTACTCAATTGAAAATATACACAAAAAATAAAATATATTAAATATTCTTATAATTAAAATAACCAAAATAGATAATATACAAATAAAATACTATCAATCTTACTAAGCCCAATTTCTTTAAATTGTCCTTAAATTCTTCTTCAAATGTACTCCATATCCAAAACTTCTTCTTAAGTTCATCACCAGTCCACTTCTTAGACTAGTTTGCATAAATGTGTTTGGCACAAAATCTATGCTCAGCTTTTGGGAGTACATGATGGACAACATCAACTAAGCCCTACATATACAAAAAATTAATCAATTAATAGACATCTAACTAAACAAAATTAATAAATACATATTGAACAAAATAAATATTTACCTTTTACCTATCAGAGATGACTGTGTATTTTTAGCCATCACCAAGTTCAAGCTCTTGAGCCATCCAACATAGAAACCATCTACAATTATCCTTATTCTCTTTATCAACTACTACCCAAGCTATAGGCACCATTTGATCATTGGCATCCTTACCAACAGCTGTGAGTAACTGACCTTTTGTCACACCCTTTAGGAAGCATCCATCAATGCCTATTAAAGTTCTGCAACCATTATTCCAACCTCTTTTACATGCTTCAAAATATATGAACATCCTCTTGAAGACCCTTCTTCCCTCTTTCAATGATTGTTTATGCAACTCTATCTCAACCTTGCTACCTAGGTTAGATCTCTTCAATGTTGCATCATATGCAGCCAAGTATCCAAACTCAACCTTAAAGGATCCATCTAATTATTGTATAACCTTATTTTTGGCTTTTTGCATTTAGCCAAACTCACATTAATCTTAAGCAATTTTTCTACATCACTCTTCATATCCTTTGGCCTGAACTTAGGATTTTTGTATATTCTATAGTTGAAGTACTTGGCTAAATAATTTGCAGTGGCACTAAGAAGTGTGTAATGCCTCCAATACTTGTATTCACTTACAAGTGTTTTGTAATATCCTGGGTTCCATCAATTCGTAAGTATTAACAGTAATGTCATTAGAAGGCAATTTGAATGGTTATTGTAATAACAAGACCAAATGGAACTCAAACGGGACCCGGTTCAATGCAAATAAAATTTTTCTTTAAATTGAATTTACTTCTATGATATTATGGAATTTATGAACTCATAAAAAATATTATGAGTATGAGCAATGAAATAAGGTCAATGAATTGTATCAATATTGGTTACAACAAGGTACAGAGTAAAGGAAGGGTAAAACAATCATTTCGCAAAAACTGTCAAAATGGTGAGCTAAGTGTACAGGAATATATAAAATACAATGTGAGACCCAATCATGTGTAAACATGGCCAGCCTATTAAGTGAATAAAATGGAAAATATTAATTGGATTTATATGAGGCAATAGTCAAAGTAATTAAGGTAGTGAACCTCACTTTCCATTTGTTAAAATCATCTTACAATAAAGGAAAATTCATGGAAATGTCTTATGGTCAATTGATGGTCATATTAATCCATATAATAATAATTATTGTAAATTAAAATTGGGCTAAAATGTTAGCCATTGGATTATTCCTAAAC